>JARHVA010000698.1:3322500-3417500 GCA_037957365.1 Torreya grandis | reverse complement strand
AAATTAAAAATATATAGATACAATTTCCCACAACTACTAATGAAAAAAACAACAATACTTGAACCATGTGAAACAAAAAATGAACTTTCAATAGCAAATTCAAATCAAATTTACTTAATACTAATCATGAAACAATATAATGCTTCAGATAACTTTGATACTTTCTTACATGATCTTAACATATATGAGCCTCAATACATAAGAATGATAAAAAATACACTTGAACAACCCACCATTTTTCTTCTGCACAATCCATCATAAGTATGGAGTAATACTTTCATTAAAAACATACCATATTTATGGCAAGCCAATATAGATACACAATTTATACTAAATGCATATGCTGTAGCAACATATTGAACTTCATATATGACAAATGGAGACCCAAAAATTAAACATGCTTTAAAAAATAAAAATAAAACAACATAAAACAACAAACATAGATGACATTCAACTGTTACATGACTTAGAAATGCAATGTTAAACTACCAACAAATTTCTACACAATAAAAAATTTACTTAGTATTATCATTGCCATTGAAGCATTGCTCAAGAACATGTAATTTGATAAAGACATCTTGCCTTGATGAATGAACATTTATTCTAAAACCTCCCATTCTCTTGCAATAAGAATAAGATGAATCCAAAGATGTTAAGTGACAATCTATTATAGAATATTACATTGCATTCCTACTACTATTGATCATATCTATCTAATTGAATTTATTTCTAAGTATAAAAAAATGGAAAGCCACTAAAAAAACAAATGTTATACATTTTTTTAATTATAATAAACATCTTGACCATGAAAATTATTTTTGTGAACAACTATTGTTATATGTTCCATTTAAAAATAATGAAAACACTTTGAAACAAAATCTTAAAACATGGAAAGAGGTATACAATTTGCAAATCAAGACCATAAAATTAACTAAGGAAATTTTCAATTACGACACCAATCCTATATGGGGAGACATGAATGATTCAATTTGCCAACTTGATTTTGATATTGAAAACATGAACAATAAATTATTTCACTCTAGCTTAACTAGACCTATGCATGAAGAATATGATCTAAAGATGGACTTGTCATCAGTAAACTTTACACCAAAAAAACAAAGTTTAAAACTATTTAAAATTAGGCATCACCCATTCATTATTGACAATGTTGAATACTATAAACAAAGATTAATGTTAAATGAATAACAAGAATCAATTGTTAAATACATAACTTTGAAAAAATGTACAAAGAAAAACAAGCCATTGTACCTATTCTGAATAGGAGGTGCAAGGACTAGAAAGACTTTTACTAAAAAATTAATATATGAAACATTATTTTACATTTATGCATAGTCTATTGATAGCGATCCATCCAATCCAAAAGGCTTGATTCTTGCATACACAAGTAAAGCTATATATAATACAGGTGGCATAACATTGCATTATGTATTTCTTTTTCCATTTAATAAGTTAAGTCTCATTCTATTGACCAGTGAGTGACTTGATACATTATCTAATCATTACATTTAATTACACATAGTGATAATTGATGAAATATCCCTTTTAGGAGAAAGAATGTAATAATATATTGATAGGCATTTGCATGAAATAATACAATTGCTAACTATGTACTTTGGTAATATTGACATGATCTTTTGTGGATAATTCTACCAAGCTCAACCTATAAATGATTGCCTCATATTTGAACATTCAAAAACAAACAAATAAATAGTTCCATATGTTTTTTAGAAAAAAAAAAACATAAAGTGTTACCAACTACACCAAACTATGTGCCAAAAGGATCAAAATTTTATGTCTATACTGAATAGAATCCATACATGCTCACATACACAAAGTGACATAGCATATCTTAATCATAATTGTTTATGTTCAACACCAAATCACCCTTTGTTCCCTTATCCTTTTTACTTAAATGATGGTTTTAATGCACACAATAACAAAATGTTGGCACTTTTTCCACATAAATAGATTATTATTAATGCAATAGACAAGGAAGATGACACATATAGTAAAGGACATGGATATGCTAATGTTGTACGCTTACCACAAAAAACTATTTTTTTTAAAAACATGTTAGTTAAACTTTTTACTAGAAATTATGATATACAAGATGGGCTTGTCAATGGATTAGATGATGTATTCAAATTGTATAGCAAATAAAATAGCAATGATATTATCTATGTGAAATTTAATGAAAACTATGTTGTACACTCTAAAAGGACAACACATATTTATTTATATAAAATCCATATAGAATCAGATTGGACCCCTATTTTTTGTATTTCAAGACCTATTTCAAAGCCTTCTTACAAAAAGATATTAATAATATAAATCCAATTTACGGTACAACTAGCTTGTGCACACACAATACATAGATCTCAAGTTCTAACAATAGAAGGTGTTGCATTCAATCCTCTTGGTGTACATAGACATGGCCTGAAATATACAACACTTTCATATGTGAAGGCCATAGAATAATTAGATTTGTTAAGCCCATTTACAAACAAAAACATCAAAATAAAATATATATATATATATATATATATATATAGATGTCAAGATTAGAATCAAATTCAAAGTGGGTGTTACAACATAGCTTAAGATCATGTATTTTTTCATCATCTATTGTAATATGTTCATTGAACATTCATAGTCTTTATCCACATTTATAAGACATTATCAATGATCATGACTTAATGAAATGTGACATACTATGCTTACAAGAAACATACATGACAAATATCAACACTTATTACCATATTCCAAATTTCAAGACTTGTAATTCGGTACACCATGTTCATGGTATTATGATATGCATAAAGACACTTGGTTCCACTTCAAATCTAATGCAATACACTGAAAATGATGTAGAAGCATTAGCAACAAAAAAATTAATACAATAACATGAATTTATAATTGTCAATATTTATGCATCTCCATTTGCTTCTATTTTAGATGTCATAAATTTTGTTGAACAAACATTGTCAAATGTAAACACATCCAAAAACATTTAGATATTAAGAGACTTCAATATTGACATGTCCAATTCTAGCAAGTCAGCAATGCTACTTGAAAAACACATGTCAGCTTTAACTTGCATTTTTTGCTAAGGAAACATAAGATATATACAATTAAAATCATAAACCATGTATGGTCAAACTCTACGAGGGAAGATAAAAAAATTTAAACAATAGATACCTATTGGATTGATCATGATGTTATTTGTTTAGTAATAAATAACAATGATTAAACATTAGTACAACAAAATTTGTACATAGATATAAAATATTCTAATTACTTATCTATAAAATACATGAATTATTTCAATATTTGAACATTATATATTTAATAGTTCATATCTTGTCTTTCATTTCATTTTATGACATGGATTCAAAAAAAAATGAATTTGGAGCATGAAAAATCTACTAAAAAATCATCATCAAATTTATCTAATGTTAGTCAAATTAATCCCATTCAACAACAAATATATAAATGGTAACATTCTAATCCAATATTTTTTTATAACTCTTCTTCAATCAGTTATGATAAATTTTGAATTAAAACTAATATCTTAATTCATTAAAAAAATGAAATTTTTGTTTTCTTACAGTGTAAGAATAGATCCAATCTCTTCATCTTGAATATTAGACATTTGTGTTGGAAAAAACATTGTTGTTTTTGAAGGAGATATATCAATAGTATATGGCCCTGGATACGTTAGAAATCCTACTTCACCAGTTAATGTTAAAAGAGTCCATGCGGACTTGGTTGACCTTAATGGCTAGATGACAATAATAGTTAATGTCATTAATAAATTGATTCAAAATTTTGAAATGTACTTGAATCCAAGAAATAGTGTTCACATTTTAGACTTCTTGGTAAAGGAAAAATCAAAATATGTAAGAGGAGATGTTGAATTTTGCATTATCCTTATCAAAAAGTCAACAGTTGAGAAAATATCTAAATTTTGTGAAAAATGAAAGCTTACACCAGATATTATAAGCATTGATATTATATAATTAGAGGATCCATATTCAGTGGGTTCATTTGGAGCTTTGATTATAGGTTGTCAGCAAACCAACACATAGTTTAATGTATATGTCAAAGATGGAAAAACTGAGCGCAACACTAAAATAGTAAGCTTATATTTATTAACACATTATTTTCCCTTGTATTATGACTCTCTTTTCTAAAAAAAAATGAACTACAACTATTTTATTTCAGGTTCAACTCGGTGAACAATATGAAAAATTTTGTCACAATGTACAAAATGAACTAATGTCTAAGAAATTGCCAATTTATATATTCAAAAATGTTGTACACATTGGTATAACAGGTACTCAGATTCTTCATGCCAATCTTGCATCATTTATTGAATAATTGAATGACAAATGCACTAAAAATTAATTACAAACAATGGCAACATCAAACATTTAGGCAACTATAAATTTTATTTTTTCCTTATTTATTAAAAGTAAATTAGCACTACTTTTTCCTTGTTTCTTATCCACATTAGAAATCAATGCCTAAAAATCACAATTGTAGGTCACAGGGACACTAAAAGTAAAAATCACTTATCTATCACCCTTTCAGCCAATTTGAAATACATGTCAACTTGCAATCTTGGAAATGAGTCTTCATACTGATGGTTTTTTGCATTGTGCAAGATATCCTAGAAATCTAGTCCATTCTTATACTCATTCACCCACATGCATTATCCATACAAAATATAGAAAATTTTAATGCACACTACATAAACCTTTAATTGATATTATATCTTCAAAACTAATAGCCTTATCATTTGAAGATTATAGAAAGACATTTTTGCAATGCTATTTCTATTACAAAAATTCCAAATGAATAGCGCATTCATAATTATAATGGATAACACTATTTTTGTTATTATACAATAATGAACCATGATTACAAGGTAATAAGTCCCTTTCAAATTTTGAATACATAATTTTTTTGAAAATGCAAATATCTCATTCTTCATTGTACTATTGCATTTTTTATTTCTTTTGTTTCATTTCAGGGTATTACAAGAACATATCAAGATAGTGCAACTTTTTGCTTACATCAATAATGCTTGCTAAACTTTTTTTTAGTAATTATAGGGTTTAGGTTCCTATCCTAAACTAAATTCTTATTTACAAATACACATCTCCAATATACATAATGTTCAAATAGTTATCATTATACTACTATGAATTTTTATATTTTTATGTTATTTTCAAATCAATAGTTTCTAGATTTGGAAAAAAATTGTTCTTAAATTTAACTAATATATTATTTGAAATGGACTTTATTATACACCTATTCATACTTTTTTTAATTGATTATTAAACATTACAAATTGAAATAATTAGAATATACAAATGCTATATGGATACATTTTTTTTGTTATAAAATTTGATCTAAAAAAATGTATTCTTGATATACTATATTTTTACCAACTCTTTTATAAGTATGCATGTTCGAGAGCATAATTTAAAATAAAAGGTTACACATTATTGCCATACACAACCTTTATAGTTCATTGAATTTATTTCAATGAATATTTTAGTTTCATTTATGTATAATAAAAAGTGTAATTTTATTTAAAAATAACAGTGTAATGCCTATTTATTTAGAAAAAGAATAAGGCCATGCATCCTGGCATACATCTAAGGTCCTTCTTGAACCCCTTATTTGTTTAACTTGTTTTATCTATTTGTGAACCTTGTAGTATATAGTTTCAAGAATATTTAATTTTTTCCACATGAATGGAGTTACAATTATTTAGAAACATTCTTGTTATTCAAGATTTTTTTCATATTTGAGTGCATTATTGTCTTTATTATCAAGACACCAAAGATTCATAGTGGACTTTTGCTTCTAAACAATAAATTATGTAGTCACATGCTTGATTTCTACTACTGGAATCATAATGGTATATCCTATACTAACATTTTGGTTTTGATTTTATAGTATCCATGCTATTTGGGATTTTTTATAGGTCATACTTCAGACATATTCATATCAAAATCAGATGCAAGAGAAGGTATGTTAACAAAAAATCATAATACCTAATGTTCATGTCATGTCTTTTCTCTAAGGTATGCAAAAGGACCTAAATCATGAGTAAAAATTTGTTCCAAAAATACTTTTGACAAATTTTTTGAAGTTCCATTTTTTAATTTGAGTATTGTAGCTTGAAATCAATTTATACTTAGTGTCTCTAGAATAGAAAATTATTAATCTACTCTCAGCAAACTTGAGTTTCAATAGATTATTATTTTTTTGCCTGCAAACTAAATGGTTTATGGATGCTTTATATAATACTTTAATAAATGGAGATAAGTTACTGACATTGTATTATATTGTATTTTATAGAGTAAATCAATGTTACTTTCCACTCTATAAACTCAATCCCATGTTTGAATTTTACATCATTCAATTAGCCCATTATCTACAACATCATCAAAAATAACGGTTCAACCATCCTAGTTTCAATGGATGCACATAATTTTATCTTTAGGGTACATATTTCATGCACTAATTTTCTTCTTTGATGCAACTCTAACTCAACGTATACTGAATCTAATTAGTGGATCTTACTATCCTAACATTTGTTTATCATGAAAGAGAAAATATACCATTGGAAACTAGCAAGTGAATAATAAATTCCATATTTTGTGGTAGCTATCAACTGATTAGAGCACACTGGACCAATTAATTACATTTCAACTAAGATCTTTGACTTTTTGTATTATATAGCTTTTAAGAATTATTACTATCATTTCTAAATTCGGATGGTTAATAATTGCAAATCATTTTGTTATGACTAGGTTTTCTTTGAATGATTTTAATTCTTTGATTTGTGGTCTTCATGATTAGGAAAAAGATATGTCTTGACTTATCTCACCTTTATTGCATGCAAAAATATTACATTGTGTCATCTAGGGAACTCTCTAGGTTGGTGATAATTTTAGGGCTCTAGTCATTCAAAATTTTGTAGAATCAATTTCTAGAGCATCCATAATTAGAAGCTTTGACCAGGTATTTCAATTCATGAACACATATCTCCAATTGATTAATTGATTTACCAGGCCTTACTTCTGTAGTAGTGGGGCCATATAATGGCTTATAATTCAGCTAGATTTTTTGGCAAATGTATTATTTGCATTCTTTATGGTTATCATATTTTGGTTACTAGAAGGTGTAGTTAATCCAATTAAGTAATAGGGGTTTGATTTGGGATACAACTACTCTTTTCTATACTAAGATAAATAAGAAGGATTTATCTTTCAAATTAATCATCATAATTAATAACATGGCACCCTAATAGGTATTGTGGGCTTACCAATAACTTATGGTCTCAATCTAATCATAACACAAGCCTAGGTGATATGGAATCTTTGTAATCTAGAAAACAATACGATCTTTATATAGAGAATTTTGCATTGCTTAAGCATACCTAGTGACCCTTCATTGATCATAGAGAAGTCTAAACCAAGCTCTGAATGGCCAAGTATAGGAACAATAAATATAATCGACCTTTAGGTCAGTACTTCCTTTTAACAATCTATTTATATTTTTCATATGTAAATTTGACAATCCATTCACATATGAATTTGATGAATAATATCAGGTGTCTTATGGACCACATCTTCCACTTATATTAAAAGGCATTACATGCACTTTTACTAGTAAGATTAAGGTGGGAATCATAGGTCAAACAAGAAGTGGAAAATCTCATCTTATATAATCAGTCTTTCGAATTGTAGATACAACATAAGGCAGAATAGTCATTGATGGAATTAACATCTCTACAATAGGCCTACATGATCTAAGAATAAAACTAAGAATTATCCTAAAAGACCCAATAATTTTTTAGGATACTATATTTAATAATCTAGATCCTATGGTCGACTATTCCAATGAAAAGATATGGGAAGTGGGTTATATTTACATATTTGTATAGATATTAAGCAACAATTGTTTATGGATTAAAGAATATAAGTAGCATTCAATGGTATAAAGGTGTAAATTTACTGTTAATGAACATTGAATTTACTTTTTATTGTGTTTTAGGTTTTGGATAAGTGTTAGCTCAAAGAAGTTTTTAGAGCAAGAGAAAAAAAAGCTTGATTCTCTTGGTTTATATCTCTCTTATACATCTTCCTAGAAAAATACAACAAAGAATCCTTCTAGTTTCTTATCCCACCACTTCTATTCCCACTAAGGAAATATGTTTTGATTATAATGTAATGATATTTTGTGCTATCACTAAGAATGGAGACAATTGGACTCTAGGTCAAAGACAGCGTCCATCCATCTGTAATAGCAATTTTGTCCTAGTATTGAGTAATGGTATGACATTATAACTTTTATAATTTTATAATTTTTATATATTATTTTTTTATGGAAAAATTCCCTTTCCCCTTTGCTTTATGTTCCAATACTCATTTTAAATCAAGAAAAATTTATTGAATATGACTCATTTTGAATCAGGAAAAATTGTTAAATATGACTCTCCACCCAAGCTACTTAGGGATAATTCTTCATCATTTGTAAAACTTATTTTAGAGCGAATTATGATATCAACTAATGGTGACGTAAAATAGGAGGTCTAATCATATCATCTTTCAAATTTCATGATGAAAAGTAACCTTTGAATGTTGAGAGATGTGATGATTCCCAGTACAAACCTCTAACATAATGGCTTAAAGGAGGTAACCTAAAATTTATGGCATGATGTTGTCCTAGTGCATCATTGGACCATATATAATTGTGGTGATTTACTTCATATATATTTTAGTATAACTACACCTTTATCTATGGTGTATGGATGCACTAGGATAGTCATTTCTAATGGGGTGAAAGACTTAAATGCTAACCCACCCTTATAAGGATGCTCAAATTCAAAAACACTTTTATCTCTGTTAATGTGTGGGAAAACCTTTGTGTCTATTAGGATGCTTTGATTTCTTTAGTTTATAAGGAAACTGCCTAAAATGAAGACTAACTTTACATAGATCTAATTCAAGGATGACAAAGAAAGCCAGAAGTCAAGTGTGCCAGTGAATCAATAAGGTAAGAATTACTTGAAGAATGAAGCTAGATATAAAAATGCCAATTTGAAGAAGCTAATATTTTTACGGGGGATATAAGATGATTCTAAAGAAGAATTTAGGAGAGCATAGATGTGTCACAAGATCATTCACAAACTTACCATATGGAAAATATGATCAAGGAAAATTTAAGATGAAAAGGAAAGGTTATTAAGGTATTTCTAAGCTCTATAGTCATTGATCAGATTGTCAAGTTTCAATCTTGTTGACTTCATTAAATTTTGTCTTTCCTTACATTAATCAATTATGAAAATCATAAAATTTGTTTAAATAAGTATAAAATATGTACTACATGAATATATTAGATTGGTTTTTATTTTGATCTCTTTATTTATAGGCAACTTTGTATATTTATTCATGGATGGTTGATCATTTGGTAGATACAAACCAAGGGTTTGGATTTTTTAGTTTAGTGGTATGAATAAATGTGTTTACCAAATTCCAACTACTATAACACTATTACTCATTGGGCCTAAAGGAGATGGAAAGAGTAGTCTTATTAATAACATATTATGCATTCTCAACTTTGGAAGTGAAAGATTAGATAGAGCTCAAGTTTTTTGTATATCCTAGTTCTCTCAACATTTTTTTCTCCACAAAGTCAATAGAGTCTATCCCGATAGTAGTCTAAATTCACATCACTTTTCATCCCTAAGTTCTTCAAGTTTTGATTTTTAAATGATGCAATTGCTACCATTTAGGTTTTCTTTTTTGCATTGGAAACATTTGACTTAAATTTAATTAAATTTTTTCTTTTTCTTTTCAGACAATTTATTTGCTGAAAGCGAGAGCTACTTCCTCTAGAAATACATAGTTCCCAGTGCCTCTAAAGCATTTTGTGTTTCTAATAGCATAGATTTTTCATAGAGTGTTGTTGAGGATTTTCTAGTCCTTAAGAAATGGATGGTAAATGGCATTTATCATGGAGAAAATGTTGTAAGGTTAGCTTTATTGTTTGTAGTGTATTTTATCTATGTTTTTTAGCCATTATTATTAATATATTCAATATTACTACTAAATGTATTATGATTAGGTCATCTGATGATGATGTCATTAGGATGTCAATGGAGCACAAGGCACGTGAAGGGCATTACAAGCTCAGTAAAATAAATAAATTTAATTTTATGATATTTGTTATGAGTGCACCTTCAATCATTGAAATTATGGATAGTGGAGATATACAAGCTTCCAATACACTGGTGAAACTTTTCATCTATCCATATATTTCCTTCAAAGGTCTAAATCTTCCTAAATTATTTTATATTTTCATTACCTAATTGGTAATGAGTGTCAATAATCCTTTGTTTGTTTGTTCACATTATTGTAAATTAATTAATCATTTTGTTGTGTTTGTATTATCTATGAGTCCATAATTTGAATAGTATACTACATTTCACCCAGAAGATATATTGGTATCCATTTTTTTTATCTCACCTTTCATCTTATTTTGAATTTCAAACTTCACACAATTGAAAAAATTCATGGGTTGAGAAAAGTTGGAAAAAATACCATATATAATCAATACAAGGGCTCCAATGTAATAAAAATTTAGTTTATTCCCTCATTTTAAACAATTATGGTTCAAATATTTCTATGCATCAAAACATATCCATCATACTCACCTACCTCATTTCATGATCATTCATGTCAATGACCCAACCTTCCCACCTTGAAATTAAACATTTTTATAAAGTATGTTGTTTGATATAACATTAAAGATACAAACCACAATCATTATTATTACTGTATATAACTCAAAACAATAGTGAGGCCAAAACATACATTATAAAACCCATACTCTCATACGTGTAATGATTATCTCACATGCAGTCCTACCTAACCCCCCAACATCTCGAACATGAAACTGAGATTTCTAAAGATAATATTAAGCTACTTTTATTGTTTAACAATTGGAATTTTAATCTCAATAGGCCATATATTTGTAATTAATCATATGTATGTCACATATGGGACCATGAACTCATTTTCCCTATCTTGTATTCACTTTCATCCAAAATCCCCAACCTCTTAACCATGGTACTAATTATCTGATTAGTTATTATGGTCTATGCTTACTATCAAACCTTGCCCACATCCTAAAACACCATTTTGAACTACCTATTTTGTTCATCTATCATCACTTTAAATATATTTTGATTTTGATCTCAATAGATCATCTAATTGCAATGATCCATGCAGATATCACATACAAGGCCTTGAACTTACAACCCCTATCTTGACATAAGTCTCACTAATGAGAAAATGTCTATACTAACAAGTCATCTATATAAGTATGCATTATAAGAGTATTTTTGAATGAATTTAAACTCCATTTTAGAACTTATTATACCAAAATCCTAGAAAATTAAGTATACTTTAATTATTGTCTTTGAGATGAAAAGTAACCTTCTAAATGCACCCTATAATAAAAGTAAACATCCTGAACATAGAGGTTTTTACCTAATTTTATCTGTCAAGGTCTTTTGCTTTAATTATTTTGATATCTATTTATATTTAATTAATTATTTCAATTTATATTTAAGGGTGTTATTGAAAATATTATAGTAATGGGTCTCTGCTTACCAATTTCTCTCTAGAGGAATTTTATGTGGTGAGGTTCCTTTGCATGTTTTATTCATGAGGGACTTCAAGTTTAATGATGAAAAGCGACCTTTGAATGTTGAGAGATAGGATGATTCCCAATCCAAACCTCAACTTTATGTCTTAATGGAGGTAACCTAAACTCTATCCTTTAAATTTCTCAAATTTGGCCCTTTTTATAAAAATATCTTTTAAAAAATCTCAATTATTAAATTAATAAAAAGATAATGAATGGTTTTTATAGTACCTTGTATTTTTTAATTATGACAAGAAAATATGGACTTCTACATCAGTCTCACTAATGAGAAAATGTCTATACTGCCAAGTCATCCATATAAATATGCATTATTTTTTAATAAATTTAAAACCCATTTTAGAAATTATCAGACCAAAATCTTAGCAAATTAATTATACTTTAATTATTGTCTTTGAAATGAAAACTAACCATCTAAATTCACCCTACAGTAGAAGTAAGCACCTTGAACATAAAATTTTTACCTGATTTTATCTATCAAGGTCTTCTATTTCAATTATTTTGGTATTTATTTCTATTGAATTAATGATTTTATTTTCTATTTAAGGGTGTTCTTAAAAATATTATAGTAATGGGTCTCAGTTTCATAGAAGCATCATCTCAAAAATTATAATGCAAAATTTAGTTGATGTTCTAGATCCTTTTGGCACCAAGTTGAATATGGAGCACCATAATAAAGTTTCTTTTGCAAAACACACAAAGACTAAGATTTGAAAAGTGGTGCAACAGTTGAAAGCCCCACAGAGTGCAAATCTATAATTTATTTTCATCACCTTGGAAATATGGATCGTATGCACATTTAAAAGGAAGTTTTATGTTCTAAATAATATTTAGATAGGGAATAGATCAATAGCAAAGAGAACAATCATTTTTATTCCTCTAATGAAGATTCAATGTTCAATTTTTAAAATTAGTTCCCTGGTTCTTAGATACTGGCAACCAAATAAATTTGTAAATACCTTCTCTCTTTCATTTAAGGTTTGTCAAAGACGATAGATATCAAAATTTTGAAAACATTTGTCAGAGCTATCAAGAAAATCAATATATGTATCTTTTTTCGTGACACCTTTTCTATTTTTTCACTATATATTAAAGTTTTTAACTTAAAATTACAAATATGTGATGTAATTTGGATAGACTTACAATGTTCTTATGTCATTTTTAACTATGGAAATCAAATATGGATTGATTTTATTTTTATTGCTCCAAACTTTGAAATTTTGAAGTGTCTTGCATCAATTGGGTGACATGTTATACCAACTTAAATATTTAACTTTAAAAAATATAAATATTTTAATGCAAAATCATACCAAATTCATTGTTGGTGATTAAACTTCATGTATATTTCATAACAATTGGATTTCAAAACTATTCTAACCTCCTGCATGAACTTGGTGGCTAGTGCTCTTGTTATATAATTCACCATTCATCATAGCTCCTAATATTTTAAATCAATCACACAATTTAAAGATCATGCATATTAAAAATGATTACCCTCACAAAATTACTAACTTTGGATTTAAAATAACTCAACCTTAAATCATAAAATAAATTTAATTAAAAAATGAAACTTAAGAGAACCTTACATAATACGATTAACTTCTTGATTCTATTTTTTTATTAAATCTCACTCGCACATCATATATTACTAGTTCTCCCTCTATACTTTTGTTACATCAAAATGATTTGCAAGTCATATTTCTACTTCAATGTCTAGATAGAAGTCCATGTTTTACAAGAATACTTTGTTAAAACTTGTGTTGATGATTTATGATATAAACATTTCAATGCCATGCTTATAACAAGAGAAATGTTTGCAAGGGAGTTCATTATTCACCTCCTAAAAGTCTTAATTAATAAATAATTCCTTTTCTAATTATTTTTCATAAAAGGTATATTATTATTCTTTATAATAAACTACTTTGGAGAAGAAAAATTTATTGAAAGATGTATAAATTTAAATATTAAAGCACTATTATATTTATAAAAGTGTTCAAACTACCTCATGTTTATAAAAACCTTTTTACAAAGGAAATGAAATCATTTTATACACTTTCTATTCCATATTTCTTAGACTCAAGTGGCATCATTCCCTAAAACAGAAGATCAGCAGCTTGTAAGAGAGCATTTTAGCTATTTTTAAAAATTATAATTTTATTTAAAATCAATTATAGTAGGGATCACTACTAGAAAAACATAGACAGTGGCAGAGTTATTGGCATAGTAGTTTTTATTTTTCAATAAATAGTTGGAGTGGAGTATAAGGTATGGTTGTTTCTTTTTTTCAATAGATAGAGTATAATATGGTAAAATTTTTGTTTGGTTATTTTATTGATCTTTTTTTAATATAGAGTGGTGATCAAATTGGTATTATAGAAAGGATATTATATTATTTTTAATTCTTCCAAATGATATTTAGGATAGATAGGTGGCTCTAGATCTGCGTTTAAGAGAGCCATCCTCTTCAATAACTTTTTGAAATAATCTCCTTTTCAAATATGAATATTTATGTTTGATATGTATATTTACATTATTTTCTATTATTATTTTTAAACTAGTGTTTATTTTATTTTTTGAACATTTCATAATTTTATCTTTATTATATAATAAATTATAAATACCAAGAAATCACATTTTTATTATAACTATCTATGTAATTTAGTTTTATTTTTTAGATTAATTTATATATAAATACGTACCAATAATTAAAAACAATTACGTTATATTGATTACCCATATATTATAGGTGCATGCAATTATTTTGTTGACATCCTTTAAACAATAATATATAATACTTGAGCTCCATTGTAACAAGTAAACATAAATTATGATTCCTGACCTGGAGATAGGCGATAATGTTAGCAGGAAAAAATAATATATGATACTTGAGCTCCATTGAACTTCTCATGATGATTTAGTCGTCTAAAATCTTGGAGCCCGGGGCACCAGTGGCACTTGTGTTGAATTGCTAACGATAATCCCAAACCATAATCGCGTGCAGTGATTCCCTGTTTTTACTGACAACGTCTCAATGATTCCCAATTCTTATTGATGGCTTTCAACATAGGGGAGAAGCGCCAGTAGTAGAACACCTTGGTTTACACTGCCACTTAGATGATGCGCAGCAGCATCAAAATTAATTTGTTGAATATTTAATATTTTTTTTTATTTATAATATTTTTTTAAATAGATGGTAAATTAAATTTTAAATTAATTAAAAATACGAATTTTTAAATGTATTTAAAAAAAAAATGTTAATCAATATTTAAATAAGAGGTAAATATGTTGTATATTGATATATTAATTGTTACGAATTTAATATGTTAGAATATAATTGATTATCACCCGATAAAATTTGATCAATTAATATATAATACTATGACAATTAAATAATATACATTCAAAATCTTATCAATTATTGATACTTATTTATCAATTGGCACTTCTCCTCTAACACCATGGTCCTATTGAAATGCATTAGAATGCTCTTGGGCCTTCCCCATTTCTATTATGATTTTTTTAATGAAATTTATTTATTCAACATTTTTTTTTTGAAATGTTGCTACAATTTATATTAAAATAAATATGTATATGTACTAAAAAAAAAAAAAAAAATTGTTTTTATAATTTATATATACATATATTTTCCTATTTTCTTCTTTTAATATAAATTATAGCAACAAAGAAAATATATATATATATGTACATACTCATATATATCAATAAAAAGAATTATCTGTAAAAACAAAATAATATATATATTTATTATAATTTTTTACTTATTTTTTAATTATCCAAAATTTCATGTTACTCTCCACATTTTAATTATATTTTATAATAAAATATAATAAATACAATCATACAACCATCAAATTAAATCCCTAAAAGGAAGCATAGAAGGCAGGTCATCCACAATCCCAGCACTTGTGATCCGTCAACAAAACCATCTTTCTTCCTCTAAACAGACTTTTGTGTGTTAGAAATGCATGCCAGGTCGTATAACCTTGAGGTCAGATCTTATACATAATTTGAAATTATGATCTCTCTTTTTCAGTGCCCTAATGTTATATAAGCTCAAAGGCAATCTATTTTGTTATCTTTCTTTTTCAATGCCTTGATGTTATATAAGCTCAAAGACAATCTAAAACAATTTTAATATTTCTCTTTTTTACAAACCTTGTATCAACTGTTCCTATCTTATGGTTCTCATCATTACTAAAAATTTTGTTTTGTTAAATTATCTTTAACATGGTCGATATTTTAAAATGTGCTTCTTTCCACTCAATTTTTATTTGTATGAATCGTATTATACTATTTTATGGAATGCATTTTCAATCCAAAAACAAATTGGTAGTTTGTTGAAAAAGATCCCATTTATTGTTAAACTTGGAGGAAGGGAGGGACAAAATGCAGATAGCCAGATAACGTTTAAGGAAGTGGCCGTGTTAGAGAATCACATCTGTGACCATGGTGGCAGTAGTTTCAACAAGCTCAGCGAAAGCAGCAAATGGTTTTTTGGATTCTCTCCCAGAAAACACTGTATGTGAGTATGGCATTGAGACATTCAAGGTTTTGGCAGTTGCCACTGCTAGCATAGCCGAAGCCAAACATCCTCAACCCCCAACTTCTCTTTGTAAATAAAATGGAAGTAGTTTCAGAGGTTTCTCTTAATGAGAAAGAAAGCTTTGGCATTTTTGAAGAGGGTTTGGTTAGAAAGTTTATGGGTCTTTGTCCAAGACTCGAAATTGTTGATGAATGAATTGAGATCTATTTGAAACTTTTATTGAAAGGTAGATTAAATAGTTGGTGTTTTGAAATAAGTTGTTATGTTTTCTTATTCAAATCAAAGGAAGATAAAGATTTGATATTTAGAAATGGACCATATGTTATGGGATTAAGAGAAGTTTATCTAAACCAATGGTACATTGATTTAAATGTAACAGAAAATACACCTAAGGCTATTCCTCTTTAGTTAAAACTTCCCCATCACCCTTTTATTTTTTTGGATAATAAATATTTGGTTGTCATTGGTAACACTCTAAATTACTTCATTAATAATGTTGACCCAAAAAGTAGCTTTGCATATCTCCAATATGTATGAAAGTATATTTAGAGAAGGTTCTACCTAAATCTATTTAGTTAAATTTAGATGGATGATCATATTTGGACAAGCTAAATTATGAATAATTACCTTTCAAATTTAATAATTTCCATGATTATAGCTATTTTATCAAATACTGAAAAATAAGAAAATTATTTCTCAAAAACCCCAAAACACTCAATAACATATTGTCATTACAGCCAAAAATAAGAAGACATTGTCACCCAAAAAAATGGTATAGAATCTAACAAGTTCCTAATACATCAAATACATTTAATTTATTAGAATAAATTATATAGAACCCACTTGAAAAAGAAGAGGTATAAGGTGATCACGCTGAAATTGGTTTGAGAGAGGTGCAAAGCAATGTAAGACCACTAAAAATAAGTAGAAACGAAAAAATGCAAAATGCTTTCAAAAGGAGGAAGCGGTTTACCATGAGGCTTCTTTAGCACATGTCACTATAACCAATAGTGGTTTGGAGTCTTTGAATAGAAAATCTTATGAATCGGAGCTTGGAAGCAGGGTAATTTGGAAGAATCTTATAGACATTGTCATTGATCTTTGATTTACTAGTAAATCTGCTAAACCTTGGTAAGTTTACACCAAATAGTTGATCCGACATACTAAAAGAAACCTCCAAATTAAAGATAAAGGAGAAATGTTGGACTAAGTGAGTTGTACGATCTTCCAAAAAATATCTTCTATAAATTTAATGTATGTATATGTTTTTTGTCTTGGATCTTACTTATATTTTATTTTCTAATTTAATTTGATTTATGTCATATATTTTTACTTGAAATATAATTTCGTACCACCCACTTTTGATGCGGTATATATTATATTTTATATTTAATATATTTATTAGATGCGTTCAATAATAAGAATTATTGCATGTTCAGTGATTATGTTAACATGAAATACTCTTTTTACTGCTATTCATTCCATAGGGTGCTTCGTGTCATAGACGTTATTAAAACCTACTTGTCTTTCATTCATTCATTCATTTCCAAGGAATTTAGGTTATTATCCAAGTGATACGAAGATTCATTACTTCCTGATAAATGGAATAAAGGGTTCAGCCACAACTTGGCACATAAATTTGTACACAAACATGTACAACTCATATCAATTAACTCACGGAGTAAATGAAAACTTTCATGTGCCGTTAAAATGGATGATGGCCATTAGCGTGTGCCATTCACCTTGTAGTGCGATCATCCATGTAGGGTGCACTGCCAAAGAAAGGAAGGAATTCAGTTCACCAACACCATTTTAACACCCTCCACACCGCTCATTTCTGAACAGTGCAGTGTTCAGATTTGTCGTCTTGGTGTCATATCCTTGGCTGTACAGATTTCCATAACCGCATGCCCCACCTGCATTTTAAAACAAAGTCAAGCACCCTTCACACAGAGAAATGTTGAAACTGGGAGAATGTTGAAATGTCGAATCATACTAAATGTTTCCAACGACATAACAAAAGTGAGCTGCACATGGACTGGGTCAACGTCGCTCTTAGAGGCACATATAATATTTTTACTAAACATGATAATATTTATGTTTTGTAATTCTATGAAATGTGATATATAGACAACTTAGAGTATCTATATTTGATTCTTATCATACACATTTAAAACCTTATGAATTGTGTCATAATTGAGAATACTTCTCACCTGTCAAGGATATCTAATGCACGCCATTACCATAATTACATCAGAGCCATCATAGAGATTACACACAACAAATAATTATGCACAATAAAGTATTTTAATTAATGTCTCAAGATGAATATATAATATGTAGCTCTTTCTTCCTACAACCAAGGAGAAGCACAAGGAGTGCTCAATATATAGGCAAATGAATTGGTTTCACAACAACTATTTAGTTGTTGTAATTCATTTAAAATAGATTTTATTGTCTAAATAGGTGCACACAAATATATAGTTTATGTGCATATAGGAAACAATCTAACAACTTAAAAAAAATCCCAATTAAGAAAAACTTTATGAGTGAGTGTGAATGCTCACTCCAACACCCTACTCTTAATCGCAGAATAAAGAGTGAGATAATAAAAATTAAAGAAACTAAATGGGTCCCAACAACTATTCTTGATCAGGTACTCATGTACAAAATTATAGTGAAATACAAAGTGTCCCAATGATAACCAATCCATCTGACTATAATATATGGATGTCGATTCATTATAACCAAGTCAAATAGGAACTCATACTCTATACAAGGTTTACTCTGATAAAAATTTATTGATTATAATATTTTAAAAAAAAAGAGTTACGATGAATGAAATGTGTCACCAAAAAGTATCTAAAAACCAATAGATTTAAAGCAAGAGTGGAGAAGAGAACTTATGTTGTAAGGCATTCCAAGAAGCATGACTCAAAATCTCAACACAATGTTATAGTAGTTTCACTTGATGGAAATAATCCCATCAAATAAAAGTGCACTCAATCAACTGATTGAAAAAGTAAAATGTGGTGTGCCAAGGGCTAGCAAATAGCATAACACATGAATCAATATGTGTATACCCCTTCCACCCCACCTACCACCATAATGTTGAATTAGGTGTAGTGACTCAAAAAATTGATTTGTATGAGTGGGCCAATCCCACTATAAAACACTAAAATGTTAACACTGGGCTTCACCAGACTAGTTACTCTTCAGAAGGAGATCAAGCTCCATAGCAAATTTGAAGGAGACTATTAGCATCAAATATACAAATAAAAACATCCAAATAATATATCCATAGTGGTAATGGGATAGTCATGCAACTAGAGAGAGAAATGTTTATCATGGAGCACATACATGAAGGAAACAAACTCCATGAATCTCAATATGACTACAAAATACGTCCATTCCTACAAATAATATCACCAAGTTATGTAATAACATCCATAATGAAGTCAAGGTATGGAAGACATCATCTGTGAAATGAGAGGCATATGTTCAAAAATAATTCTGTCAAAAAGGAGTTCATACAACAAAGGAGCATCAAAACACAGAAGGTACAATGCACGATTGAATATACTAAACTGGAAGAGCCTTGCATATAGAGTCCTCTCAAAGAATGTTGTCAAAGCCACCAAGAATGATCTTAAATCCACCTCAATTGAACATGAATGGTGGATGAAAATGCCTATATATGAGTGAGTGTAAAGTCCACCATAGAAGAATGCGAGGAAACATCCAAATAAATGTCAAGTGGATCATGTCTAACAACTATAATCTCAAGTTTCCTGGCCCTGAATGAAGGTGTAGAAAAACTCATATGTAGCTCACTATCCTCACAAAGAGTGGAATGAACAAAGGATGGAGCTCTATCAAAAGATACCAAAGAAACATTTGCATTATAATCAATGCCATGCCTAGCAATCCATAGAATATGATGTATAGGGGTATCAATATCCTTTATATGCTTAGCAATGTCCATAATTCAAGTAGTGTGACCCATGGAATGAAGCTTAACATAGCTGAAAGTAGTGGGATGCTTCTCAAAATAAGCAAGCATATATGTAGGTGGAAAAAGAGTGTGATGTTTATAGTGTGCAACAATAGTATGTCCCAAAAGTATCATCTACTGTAGTAATATAAAATGTCAAAATTGGTAGCTTGAGTGTGGCTTGTGATACCCAACCCACAGGTCCCTTTTTCATGCTATCTTGACCCTTCTAGGCACTTTTTTGTTGATTTTCAGTCATTTGTAGACAGCTAAGCCCTGATTCCAACTTAGTCAGACCCCATTTCCCATGCTTATTCCATCCCCCTAAGTCTTGAACCTATAAAATAAGAGTGTTGGTGTTGGACTATAATGTTGAATCCTAAGGTGTCCCATTTCCAGCACTCCTATCCATATATTTCAAGCCTAAATGACTATTTTCTCTTTATTCATCTTCTTCATTATGTCAGCATAACATGAATGCATTTAACCCATGATCAATAGATCTCTATAGAATCCTAATCAAAGTTCATTTAGAAAGGGCTAGAAAATATTATAAAATCAAGTAAGAATATAGGAAAGACTACTAAGACAAATTTCTCCATTCTCTGCATATAGCTATCAACACATTCAAACCATCACACCAATCCATAACCACCTCAAGCATACCCAAATTTAGCATTTTTTCATCTGCATAAGACTACTTCATAAAGCACATCAAGTGGGAGAACTACATATGGCTTGATCCCTCTTCATAGTATTGGTATGTAGGCAACGTGCCCACACAAGAGGTGTGGATATACGTTCAGTGCATCTTACACATACTATCCCCCCCCCCTTTTCTTAAGTTTTATTCAAGCACTATGAAGGTCTAGAATTTAAAGATTAATTCATCTTTATAAGGAGTTTCATCAACACTCAAGATCAAAAATTTCATAGGTAGGCTCACACAAGGACAATGGACAAAACCTAGAAAACTTAGACCTCTATAACATATTTAGATGACAGAGATAGGACTTGGAATATAGTAGTAGACACTGAAGTGTCTTGTTTTTGACACTCCTATCCTTTCATCAAATGAAATCTAGATCCTAGTTTATGACACTATCCTAGTTCTGTATAATTGGTATCAGCCTTTGTCTCAGCCCTATCATCCTAGTTTTAAGCAAAGTTACATTTTTCCTCTTTTATTAATATTTTTAGAAAGCTATGAAAGTCAAATAAATTATACAAATTAGTACTATAATTATTTCAATATATTTTATTGATTTATTCAACTCAGACCCTTAAATAAATTAGGAATAAGACTTTAAAATTCTCAAAACTATTAAATCATTTGGTAAACCTAACTTACTTCTTTTGCGCATAAAAACCATATAAACCCTAGGGTAAATTCTTCACTGATTTTTTAAATAATTTTCAAATTTTTTACCTACATATTTAAACCAAAATTTCACTTTAATTTTTAAAATTCCATAGTAATTTTTTTTTTAAATTCTTCCAAACCCTAGTTTCATATACTAGGTTCCATTAAATCAATAATTTTTTGATTTTTTACCTACGTATTTAAATCAAAAAATTTCTTTAATTTTTAAAAAACTATAGTAATTTTTTTTTTTTTTTTAAAATCTTCCAAACCCTAGTTGCATATACTAGGTCCAATTAAAGAATATTTTTTCCAATATTTTTTTTATTTCTTACCTACATATTTAAATTAAAAATTTACATTAATTTTTAAAATATTTTAGTAATTTTTAAAATATCATTTTTTTTTCAAAAACCTAGTTGCATATACTAGGTCCCATGCTTTTGAGGTATCACCTTACATGTTTGTGAGATTCATATCCTTTTTATGCATTCTCTAGTTTGTTATTTTTAGGACTTTATATTTCTTATATTCAAGACTTTCCTTCCATAGCACTTTGCTTATTACAAATTATTACAAAAAAATCAATCAATTTTCAATTTATTTTCCTACTTCAACAATGGCCCAGTACACTAGTTTTGATAAAATTGATAAAAGAGAACTTCAATAACTCTTAATTAAACACCCTGACATGCAAGATAATATATTTAAAATACTACATGAAGAGAAATAAAAAGTAAACAATGATCAATCCTTTCAAACCACAGAGCAACCAATTACAAATGACACTATGGGGGAAACTATGTCTCAACAACCCCATATAGCAGTCCAACCTTCCTATGAGGCACCACTAGTTATGGCTAGTACATCTTTGTCTCTTGATTTGGCATCCCTTGTGAAAGAGATAAAATCTCTTCAATCCAAGGTGCTACATCTTGAGCAAGGTGCCTCTAGACCTACACAAGATTTGGATTTTTTTGCTCTACTTCATACACTATTGGCACATCATATTGGTTTGATACCCTTCCCATCAGGTTTTTTTAAACCCAAGCTCACTCTATATGATATCAAGGCTGATTCAGAGACACACTTGAGAGCTTTTCGCGTAGGATGCTTGGACTATGTGCTAAATGATTGGCTCCTAACCAAGTTATTTCTATTGAGTCAAAAGGATTATGCTTTATAATGGTTCTATAGTCTACCAAATCATTTGATCAATGAATTCAATCCTTTAGATGGCATGTTCCTAGTTTATTTTAGCATTAACATTCGTGATAAAGTTTTGTATTCTCAAGTTGCATAACAAAAACAAAGGTCAAATGAGCATCTCACATATTATGTTCTTTGATATAAGACTATCTTGGCTAAGATGACTAGCCCCATGGATGATCAAGAGTTACAAGATCTCTTTAAATAGAGTCTTCTACCATCCTTTCATGAATCAATAATGTTTAAAATAATTCCTTCACTGATTTATGTCATACACTAAAGGAAAGGGAAGTCAAACTAATTTCAATGAGCAAACTCAAGTACATGAGCATATCAAAAATAACAAACAAGAGTAACCGCAGAGTCCCATACAAAGTAAAGGTCAATGATATCAAGATTCAAAATCAACCTACAATAAATTTGGTTTCAGAGCCCCTTCAATGAGTGGTTTTATCAGTACCTCTTCAATGAACTTTTACCAATTTACTAGTTTTTCTAGCCAGAATTTTTCAAAATTTATTGGAATGTAAAATTATATCTCTCCCACCTATTCGGTAAGTTGATCCAACAAAGCCTCTTCCATGAGGATATAATCAGAATACATTATGTGATTTTCACAAAGTACCAGGCCACATAAAAAATATATGCATCAGTTTGAAACACAACATATAGGACTTGATAGATGACAACATTATTGATCTTGGCACTTTAGTTGAGCCTCCTTAGGCAAAGAAAATACAAGATAAAGCTTTGAAAATCTTCTCAAATCCTTTCCCACAACATTATAAATAGGAGATAGGGGATACATTAGGTGTTCACCATGCATATCATGCACATCCTCCATCAGCTACATATTAGGCACCTTCAATTGAGACACATCATTTGAGCAACATGATTAGTGTGTATAATTTTAGAGTTTTAGCTAGACCTTCCATATCCTTCTCAGAGTAGAAGATAGTTAAATATGATTCAGATTATCATACACTCTTTATCAGAGCTTACATTCATAATCATCCCATTCATAGTGCTCTCATCGATAATAGATCTAGCATGAACATGTACACTATGACATTACTATAGCATTTGAGATATTTGGAGAAAGATATTACCCTGATGGACATAGTTATCATTGAATTTAGTGGACACATATAGATTTCATTAGGTGAGATCATACTTCATTTATATATTGGTCCAACACATGTGGCCACATCATTTACTATTGTTCTTAAGGAAAAAGTTTTCAATATGTTACTTGATTGACCATGGATTCAGAAACTTTGAGCAGTACCTTATACATTTCATAGATGCATGAAATTTATTCACACTAATCAGGTTTTTATAGTTGGTGGAGTTACATATGAGTTACCACTCTCCAATTTAGATCCATCTACTATTTTGCAGTCACTAGTATCAATTCCACTACTAGTTTCAATTTCTCTACCAGTTTTAGTTCTTCCTCCAGTTTAGATTTAGACATAGTCAAGACCTCCATCACCAACATAGAGAGTTCATACACTTCCATAGAGGTCTCTTTTAGAGAAACCATACTTTCAAAATTTTAGACAACTTTTAGCCATAGTGTTCACACCCAGGGTTGTATCATTGAGGTCTCATGCCTCTACATATAGAGCACATGTTTAGAGAGCTTCTCCTACTACCAGATGGGTCCTTGAGAGTCTTATAATTGCATCCACTTCTCTAAGTTATAGGGGGACTCCATAGTCCATTTTCACTATAGAGATTTTAGAGCATTTATAATATACACAACTTTCAGAGCCATAGTCTCAGCCTTTCCATCATGCATGATCCCTCTCCTTGATACAAGACACCATGATAGGGAGTCTCTCATGAGACTCATGGGTTAGTATCATCTCTTCTTAGCCTTTCTTATACATAGCTTCTTTTCAATTTATTATGCATAATCTCCTGATAATTTATTGTACATAAATTATTATCAAATATCCTAAAATATTTAAATATATCAACAAATTCAAAAACATTCAAATATCTCAAAATACTAAAAACATTTCAATTGTATGCATTATCCATGTTTTACATTTCTACTATCATGCTAGACTTACATTCGTATTTCTGTGCCATTTTTTTTCAATTTATCTACATTACCATGCCTCTCTCGATCTTCTTTGAGTGTGTGCAGTGTAATCTAGATCCTTGATTACTTCACTCTATCCATTGAGGGGGAATCCCACTTCTACATTCAAGACATACACTGATATATCTAACCACTAGAGGCATCTTATACATGAATACACCATTTAGGTTATGTCATTGCTACACCACACACTCTAGTTATCATGATGATGTATTTTACTTACTAGCTTACATAGATTACTCTATCAACACTCATTAGTATATAACACTTATGTATTTCTCAGCATATACCTAGTCTTGTACTACATGTTTTGCATACTTTCACTTCTTACTTTGATTAGTTAGATGTGATTGTATTTTTAGTAAATTACATGCTTTCCTTATTTGCTTTGCGTAGTTAGATGTGATTGCATTTTTCATTTCTTGTTTTGTCTCTTATATGTGCCTTAGGACATTATCCAATGTCCTTTTCCTATCCTCTTCTATGTGATATGGCCCTCATGCCAACCTTGCTTGTTTCCAATTTTATGTGTATATAGAATTTTAGCATGCCTTGTATGCTTACTTATCAGTTTGAGTGAAATGTGCCCATGTCCCTTATTTGCTTGGCCCCTTGGCCACTCTTGTATGCTTCTTGCTTCTTGCCTTATGTGCTTGTTGCTTTATTGTTTTTCATAGTTTACAATGCCATGATCCACATCATGAATTATCTTTCTTTCTTAGATTCCATGATGGACATCATGATCCATCCCTCCTTGACATATAAAAACTAACCTTTCAAACTTTATTTCAATATACTACACATGTTATTACATTATTATATCTATCTAGGCATACCCCTATAGATCTAACAATCTCTAATACAAACTATACTATGTCTTGACACATATTTTTTATTATCATTGTTATATCATGTATTTCATAGCATAACACACTTGTAGGGATCTTTATTCTTAGGTCATTTATGTTAGAGTCTTCATTCCTACTCTTAAAAGAGGAGAAAACAAATAGGTATTTTGTCATAGAGAATAGAGCTTCTAGCAATCAAAAAATTAGTTTTCAGAACACTTAGAATAACAATCAGAGGTTAGACTAGGTAGAATAGACTAGAAAAATAGTTATGATTATAGAATAGGCATTAGAATCAATAAAGGACAATAGCATTAGACCTAGACAATAACACCAGATAGCAAGGTGTCTTATTTTCAGCTCTCTTATCTAAATAGCAAAAAACCCAATTTTTTCAAAAACAAGTAGAAAGTTAAGCTCATCTAAAGTTTTGTCAAATATAGTAGTTTTAATATAGTTTTTATTAGAGAATCTAGATATAGAGGTCATCATGCATAGTATGATGGCTCTTGCTTCCAGATTTAGATTGGGTAGTTGGTATAACTTCCAGATCAAAATCCATGTTATAAACACCAGTGATTGGAGGCAATGTGCATAGCATATTTGACTTATTTTAGTTTTGAGTTTAGTATATTACCTAAGCATTCTCAATATTTATGTGCCTTACTCCATCTATAGGTGGTTGGCATCAATTTGGAGTGGCTTTCATAATAAACCTAACTTTCACATTTTTGTGTGGCTTCCACATAAGCCTAGTTTCCAATTTCAAAGTGGATTTCATACAAGCCTAATCTCCTCCTTCTAGAGTTGGCCAATATTTGACATAGTTTCCAATACACATTCAACTATCCATACCACATTTTCAGATTATAGAGCATTTATGGGATTTAGGATCCATCTCATATGAAACACATTCATGTTGGTATCAATTTATAGCTTCACTTCATGGGGAAATGATGGAGCTAAAGGATTAGCTAGCCTTTGTATTCTTGAGCCACCTACTTAGAAATATTAGACACACAATCTAAACATTGATTAGCACACGCATGATCACACAGCTTCATGGGCTTCACCCTTGTAAGTAAGTTCAAGTTTGCTTTTTATTTTTCCTTTATCCTAGTATTTCACTTTGTTACATCACTAGAATAAAGGAGGGGTAAATATAATCACATAAAATGTCAAAATTGGTAGCTTGAGTGTGGCTTATGACACCCAACCCATAGGTCCCTCTTGCATGTTCTTTTGACCCTTATAGGCATCTTTTTGTTGATTCCTAGTCATCCATAGACTTCTTAGACCTACTTCTAGCTCATCCAGACCGCATTTTCTATGCTTAATCCATCCTCTCAAGTCCCAAACTTGTAGGATAGGAGTGATGGGGTTGGACTATAGCACTAGAACCTAGGGTTTCTCATTTCCATTACTCTTTTCCAAGCACATTATGAGCTTAAATGACCATTTTATCTCGATTCCTCTTCTTCATTATGTTAACCTAATGCAAATGCATCTAACCCATGACCAATGGATTTCTATAAAATATTATTCAAATTTTATTTAGAAGGGGTTGACAAATATTACAAAAGTAAGAAAGAATATAGGTAAGAACACTAAATAAAAAAATTATATTCTCTACATACAGCCATCCAATATAGGCACAGTATATTCAAACCCTCACACCAGTCCCTAGCCACCTCAAGCAAACCTAGTTTAGTATTTTTGCATCTGTATAACACTATTTCACAAATCACATCAAGTGAGAGAACTACATATGGCTTGATCCCTCTTCAGATTATTGTTATATAAGTAACGTGCCCACACAAAGGGTGTGGATACACGTTTAGTACATCTTACACACACTAACCCCCCCTCTTTGTCAAGTTTTATTCAAGCACTATAAAGTTATAGGGTTTCAATATTGAATCAGATCTATAAGGAGCTTCGTTAACACTCAAGATTCAAAATTTCATAATTTATATAACACAAAGATAACGAATAAAACTCAAAAACTCAAATCTCTATGACTAGTTTGGATAACAGTGATAGGACCTAGACTATAGTATCAAACCTTAAAGTGTTCTATTTTTGGCACTTCTATACTTTCACTAAATGAAATCCAAATCCTAGTTTGTGACATTGTCTCAATCTTGCAAAACCAACTTCAACTTCTATCTCAACCGTATCAACCCAATTTTAAGCTAAGTTACATTTCTCCTCTTTTATTACTATTTTAAAAAGCTACAAAAGTCAAATAAATTACACAAATTAGTACTCTAATTATTATAATATATTTTAATAATTTAGTCAACTTAAACCCTTAACTAAATTAGGAATAAGAATCCAATATTCTCAAAACTGTTAAATCATTTATAACAAGAGGAACAATATTAACAATGTGTTGCTCAAGATCTAGTAAATTATATTGTAAAATTGCATCAAGTAGATGTGTACCAAATTTAGTAACATTACATGATAGACTAATAATAGGGGCATGAGAGTCCAACATATCAATCTAATGTTGTATACTAATTAGTTTCTTCTATAGAGAACATATAATGACATATTTTCTGTAGATCAAGGAGTGCTAAAAGGAATTTTTTTCATTAGTTTTATGTGTGTTTCACATAATTCTAAGAAAGAGGCCATAAGATCAAAGGGTTTCTCAGAATCTAGCATGGTACTATTAATAATCAAAGTAGAATCAACAATAGGAGCAACAATCATAGAATCAAAATGTGCATTAGTATGTAAAGAGGTGTAGATACTTCATCCAAGTGACCACCAATAAAAAAATCTACAACATGAGCAGTAGGAAGAGGTGGTAAAAGTGTCTCATCCTCAAGAAATGAGTCCTCACTAACAAATGAAGGAGGACAAGAACCAATAAGATTAGATGCCAAATATTCCTCATGAATATCACCATCAAGAATTGCATCCTCATAAATAGGAGAAGAGGGTGGAGAAACATCAATAATGTCACCAATAAAAAAATATTCACTATAGTAGGGAGGAGAAGGAAGAGGAATAATGGGAGGTATATTGAGATCTCTAAATAATGCTAAAACAATGCCCTAGGCTTCCTTAGGTTATGTGGCATATACAATATGAGAATACAAATAATCTAAAACATCAAGGCAAATGAAACAAAGTGCCTCATTTTTCAAGGATGTAAACCACGTCATATCTTTCTCACTTGTAAAGTTAGGAAGGTCACCAAACACAACCTTCACAAGCCTTTTATTTGCAAGTACATCTACATTTTGGTTTTCCATACAAGAGTCCATATCTGAAGATCTGAAAAATTGATAATAACAAAAAAAAAGCTAAATGAGAAAAAAAAATGAGCCCCTAGAAAGGATATTGATTATCCACTAAGAGTAGATGCCAAATATTCCTCATGCATATCACCATCAAGAATTACATCCTCATAAATAGGATAAGAGGGTGGAGAAACATCAATAATGTCACCAATAAAAAAATCTTCACTACAACAGGGAGGAGAAGGAAGAGGAACAATGGGAGGTGTATTGAGATAATTCTAAAACAATGCCCTAGCCCCTAGAAAGGATATTGATTACGGCCAAAAAATCATTCGTGAGTTTGTAATGTGTGATGATAATGTGTGATGTAAGTATGCTAATAAGGTACAAATACAATAAAAGGCGACTTACAAAAATAAAATTAAAAACAAAAATATAAATTTGTTTTACTTATGAAATATTTTGACCTCCTACCAAATTCAACCTCACCCTTTATCTTTACCTAACAAAAATAGAAAAAATAAATACAAAACATACTCCTATCAAATACAGATGATGGTAAAAATAAAACCCTACCTTAATGAATTTTACAAAATCCTTCTCCTTTTTAAAATAAATTACCCTTTTGCAATGCCACATAAAAATAATTTTCCCTTATTACAAGGTTTACAAAATGCCCTATAAATTGAGTGACTCCATCTAAAAAATTACCACCCCTCATTTTACTTAAGACCCCTTTTTTTCAATTCCCTTAAAATTTTAAAATAAGAATTTAAAAGGAATTTCTTGCAAAATTCAAAAGGACTTATTTTATATGAATGCTCTTAATTGAAGCATATAACCAATTGCACTATGGGACAAGCACACATATGTTTGGGAAATAACTATTTTAAACATTAAAAAATTCACAATTTTATTTCAAAAGTAAATGAGAACTCATGGTTTTAGGGTTGACCGTAGCAGGTGACAAGGCAAGGTTAATGTGGCCCACTTATAATGGTCGAGGCAGGAAAGGGAATCCCTTGGCAGCAAAAAAGAAGAAAGCTTAGGGTAGTTTATTTATCGATCCCAATTTTCATGGTGAGAGGTTGTGACTCCCATGGAGAATGAGTTATAGTTTTTTTTGGCCAAGGACATCCAATAACTATCAATCAATCTCCAAAAACATATAGAATTTATTTTATCATCATTTGAATACAAACTTGCACCACTCTAATACAAAAATGTTCCAATACAAAGGATGAATGATGCATGGGAAGTTTTAGTTTTAATAATAATGCATATTATGAATGCTTCAAATAATCATGAAACACCATAATATTCAAAAGTTGTAGTCATTTGGAGAGAGGATGCTATCATTAAAAGACAAAAACTGAGAACCCATCAAGAGCATGATTCTCCACAAGCAGTTGTTGGTAAAACCATTTGTATTATATGGTAGGGGTTTGAAATAGTGTTGGGAGGCTAAGTTATGGCTACATGAGGTAGCTCTGATTCCATGTCACAATATTTTTCATCCATTTAAGATCTCTTCTGCATGTGATTACTATAACCACATTAGAGCCATCATAGATAATACACACAATAATTAATCATTCACAATAAATTTTCTTTATTATTATTTCAAGATGAATATATAATTTATATATGTTTCTTCTTACAACCAATGAGAAGTATAAGTAGTGCATATAGGAGAAGTATAATGAAAGTTCTTAGTTGATAATTTACCATTTATTGTAAATTCAAGATAAGTGTCGACACATAAGATTAATCATGAAGTGATTGACGATGTTTAAACTTGACATATTTATCTTACTTGACCAATTTATAATTCTCTAATTTACAATTTTTACATGAGCATTCACTATTTATTTAACTATAAAATATAAAATGAGAAAATCTAGGGTTAAAGGGATTAGAGATATTCTACGGTACAAACATGGTAGACTATCTCTAAAGCATATTAATTAAATACAATACTAAGCTAAACATATACTAAATTTATTATGTTGATATATGCTAAAGATAGAAAGTATAGCTATGTTAGATATTAAAATGATAATGAAAATAAAATGCTTAGCTACTTTTCATGATATTAAAGATCTACATTCAAAACAAGTACAAAGTAGACTAGATCTAAATATAGGATTAATCACTTGATTTTATAAATTGTACCGATGTAGCTATGGACACTTATGTTGACCTTAGATGGTTGCATCGATGATATTATCTAACTCTTATGCAAGTGTTCAGTATGGAATCCCTGATGAAACTAGATGTGACCATCTAGATGCTTCTAGGTCCTATGTTGTCTTTGTTTTGAGGCCTTCAAATCTGGGTCATGCACTGTCACTCTTTGTTAAATAGCTTCATCTTCATAGTGGTTATGGTAAAAATATGTTAGTAGGCACACAATGTCAAGCTTCTCCAAAGACCCCTCTATCAATGAACACTACCTACAAAGCCAATATTTTGAAAAAGTCTTTAGATTAATGTAATTTTCCCCTACATGTTGGCTTGTTTGTATTATGCAATGAGTGATAATCAAGTACATAGAGTGACCTATCTTATTACTTAAAAAATGTGGCTCATGGAGTGATCCTTCAATACTTCAAACATGTAAAACTCTATCATTGGTGTGCCAACTTGAGATCCATATATATAAGGGTGTTTCAACCCATCAATTATTTGGTGGGTGGCCTAGCCCACTATCTAGGCCATATGAACAGATAGGGGTGGGACAACCCCCCAAATAGTCCCTATGATGGATATGAAAATATCATAAAATAAGGAAGCTTTACTCACTTTAGTGCTTGATTGAGTGTTTTTTAGTATGTGTTAAGTGAGGAATGAATGAGGATTGAATTTATATTTATACCAATCCCTTCATATAATATCATGCATTAAAGCATGTATACCTACCATAGGAATATGTTTTATTTGTAAAGTAGATGATTTTAGGGAACTAGCCACTTGCATTGGGATAAGACACTTGTGTCGATGTAGGTGTATGAATCAAATGCAAATGTTTGAGTTGTTGAAAAATAAGTGCAGGTCTAGAACTTTTAGAGATGGAAGCTTAGTATTTTGGGAAAAATATAAGACCTAGGTCATCAAAATAAAATTTATTAGATTAAGAGATAAGTAATTAGGTATAGATAAATAGTGTATGTGAGTCTTTTGGTAGCAGGAAATGTCTAAAAATTGACGTTAAATCCAAGATATGTATTTTTTAAATCTATAAGACTAAGGTGTTATATAATTCATAAATAATTTCTACATTCCCCCTCCCTACCCTTGGTTACTCCTACCTCCTCCCCTTAATTTAGTAATGAAATTACTAGTTTAATGAAAAAGGAATGTGTAGTTGGATGTGTATAACACACACTGTATTTGTTTGAGTCCAACTTGAGCACTTTATTGTATATAATCATTACATATAATATGAAATTGATGGTGTTTAAATCATTGAAATTGAAAGAGAGCAAGTTTTAAGAGTACACATGTATTGATGCAACTATCTTGCATTTTCTAAATTTGATTTGAAAAGATGAATCATTATGAATCATTAGAGTTGAGATTAAGACAAATATAAAATCAAGAAAGTTCATATATCTAAAGAGATAGAGAGATATTGGAGGACACAATCCCCCAACCTTAGAGAAAATATGAGTTTCCCCCTGACAATTAATATTAGCTCAACTGTGTAACCCAATCCTACTTATAACCTGGTGTGTGTGAATGAAGCAAGTCAACTCACACTATAAAAAGAGTGAGGTAAAATGACATAATCAAGTCCATCTATAAACTCAAAAAGATTGAATGATTTAATCACCTTAACCATATCAAAAATCAAACCACCTATTTCAATAGCTTGGCTCAATATGGTTCATAAAACTCTAACCTCGTGGGTGATGACAATCCATAAAAGTGTTTGAAATCTTAAATTGATTTGATTTTGTAATATTAGGCACACACTGCATAGCATATGTAACTTATATATGTCTCATGATGAAACTATGTATAACAATAGTACCAATGTATATAATTCTGTCACAAATATATATCTAAATCATTATACTATGTAACTTGGACAATTTGAAACTATGTAAATGTGAAAAACATGTTTTCAAAACATGACCCCACTATAATATGAAACTAAACACTGGTTTAAGAGTGGAGAACATGTTTTCAAAACATGCCCCCATTGTAATATGAATTAGAGAATTGTTATAAGTGTGGATAACATGTTTCAAAAACATGCCCCCATTATAATCTGAATTTGAAAATTGGTGTAAGTGACAATGTGGAGGACATGTTTCCAAAACATGCCCACATTATAATCTAGGTATGTTTCATACTGAATAAGTGTGGATAACATGTTTCTGAAACATTTCCCTCAATGAATCTAAAACAATGACAAATGTGAATAACATATTTTCAAAATATGCTTCCATTGTAATTTGAATCTGTGAAGCAATGTTGAATTTGTGCCTCTATGACATGCCCCCACTAATATGCCTCCCCCCTTTTTTAGGTGAGTGAAATTAGAAATTATTAGTTACCTTACTTCAAAAGGACAAGATAACCATGTAAACTATTAATGTACCATGTAACATATAAAGGGACCATGTCAAGTGAGATATATCATGGAAGCACATAGAATGTGATCATTCCAAGTCATAATATGCATGATGTAGATCATGGAAACATCTATATAATAATATCACAATGCCAAATATAAATCAATTTCACACAAAAGATCACTCGAAATCAAATCAAAAAATAATGGTCCAAATATACCTTAAACAAGGGGTGTGTTCAAATATCATACAATCAAAACAACATGATAGTCAAATGTCCACAAAAACAATAATGACATATTCAAATGTCAACATACAATAAACAAATTACTTATTCAAATGTCAAAGAGTCAAACAAAGGCATGGAGGCTAAAAATAGAGCATATTCAAATTCTCAAATAGACAAGATAATAACAAGGCAAGATACTCAAACAAGTACATGAATGAAAGTATAAGCAACCAACATAAACATAACATACTAGTCCATGGATCATATGTGTTAGAAAAAAATGTTAAGTACATAGCATATCAATTACATTGCAAAATATATAATCATGGATAAAGGCATGTGTAAGTACATAAGTTGAAATATGATAATGTAAAGTGACCATAGAATTATAGAACATGAATTTATCATAATCAAAGAAATAGATGCCTCCAATATCCACATGACATGAGTAGAGGGAAGGCCCAACATCCAAAAGTGCATATATATATAATACCGATATGTCATCTAACAACATTGAACCAACAATATATGTGCCAAGGAGATAATAGAACATGTAAATGTTAAACATATTTTTTGACTTTTGATTATTTTTTTGTATTTTTAAAACATATGAAACCCTAAAACCTTAAATTGGATGTACATTAAATCATTTTCATTATGGTTGGATAAGTGTAAATGGGACATAGCATGTTTCTCCTCATGTTTTACATGTGAAGTAGAAGAACCAATGCCATCATTTGGAATATGGATCAATTTGCCTTCATGAGAAAAAGAAATATTTTGTTTATTTTGGTCAATTTTTTCTTTTATCTGATATAACCAAAGAGATACAAATATAAATGCATATGGATATTTTTTTGGCATAACCCAAACTCATGTTGGAATCAATTTAGGACCACAAACAATTGGTATTATTATGTTTCTCAATGAGCCCTTCTAACTAACTTTTCTTTGTAAGTCATCTAGATTAAAGCCAAGCTATTGAAAACATCTTATATTGTAATTAGTTTTTATTTATGTAGGATCAATATGGTTAATACAAAAATAAGTACCACCCATGAATAAAGTTATTTTTAAATCCTCTTGGCATGGATGTTATTTGATTTGTTTAATTTTAATTATTTATTGTGCATTGTATGCTATTTTCACTTTTGATTCCATCTTAGGATAATTTTTCAAAGGATTGTTAAATATTTCTTACTTTTGGTGATCACCAAGTTGTGAACCTGATTCCTTTAAAGGATCATAAAATGTAATCTTTTGGTCATCGATAAAATCTTAGATCTTTATTTTCAAGATAAAACATCTATTTGTAAAATGCCCGAGGCCTTAGTGATAGGTACAATAGGCATTCACATATTATCCTTTGGGTAAATCTCTTCTCATATAAGCCTTTATAAGATGAGGGAGAGATATGAGATGATGCTCTACAATATGCATGATTAATGAAGGAGGAGATTTAATTAAACATGTAAATTGTCTCTTTGGTGCATTGGTAAAAATAAGTTGCTTAGGTTTTTGTAATAGTGTATCAGCTAATGTTAAGTTACTTATAGGATAAATGTGTTGAGTTGTACCATGCTCATGTTTTCCGAACCCTTACCCCTTATATCTATATTTTAAAAAATATCTATAATTAAAATCAATTTTATAGGATTTTATCATAGGATCATTTCTTTAATGGACTATTGTACAATGTTTAAAGGAATTGGTATCCACTGGACATGTGTAATTAAATTCTTAACAACTAAATTTTAAGAATGCATGCAATGTAGATGGAACCACATACATTTCATGTATCCAAGGCTATCCCAAAAGTATATTATAGTGTGAATCATTTTTAATAATGTGATACAAAGTAGGTAATGTACAATGAACTATAGTAATGTTCAATATTATTTTTCCCAATACTTGTCATGGAATATATCAAATCATTTGATGATCATATTGGAAGGTTCCAAATCATTAGGCCTAATGCCAAGTAAGGAAAGAAAGAATATGTTGAAAATGTTGATCCCTAAACCATTTTCCACAAGGACTCTTTAAAATTTTATTGCACACACAAATCTAAATGTATAATGGTAAACAACAATTTATGAGGATTTGAGTGGTAGATCCTCCTTTTAATAGATATATTAAACTCAATCCATTTGATGGAGTTTAACATAGAAGCCACATATGGAGGCTCCACATGACTTGGTAAAATGTTCATGTGTAATACATCCAAAATAACATCCTTGTAATCGTAAGAGCAGTGTAGTAAGTCCCATAGTGAATTTTTAGCTATAATATCATTGGAAGAGTATGTATCATGACAACATCTATATAACTTCTCTATAGTATTAAAAAAGGAATTATAAAGAGAGATTAAGTGTTGTTTTAGTTTTCCAACCCTCTCATTATATTAACAAATTTGCTAATTTCTTTAGATGAAACCTTACATTAGCATAGTAAAATAGGAAATTGTCACTAAAATTACAAATTATAACATAAACTGAGTTACACATGCATCCATATTGAATGTATTGATACAAAATGAAATCTATCTTTTAACTTGTTAAATCAAAAATATGAAATTAGAAATAGAGAGTTAAGAAACCCTAAATTAATATCTAGGGTTTTTACACACCAGAGATCAAGTTCACTAATTTTTTAACCTTAAAATCTAGATATTGGGGAATCTAGGGTTAAAGGGGTTATAGATAGCCTAAGACACAAGGATGGCAAACTATCTCTAAAGCAGGGCAATTAATTGTAAGTCCCAAATAAACATATATTAAATTTATGATTGTAAAATATACTAAAGATAAAATATAGCTATGATAGACATTTCAATGATAATAAAAACAAGATACTTAGCTAGTTATAATGCTAATATAGATATGAATCTATAACAAGTAGAAAGTAGGCTAGATCTAGATTTTGGATCAATTTCATGATTCTATAAATTATACTTTTATATCCATGAATATGTCAACCTAAGATAGCCGTGGCAATGTTATTATCTAACTCAAATGGAGGTGTTTGGTATCAAATACCTACTGAAACTAAATGTGACCACCTGGATGCTTTTGGGTTATGTGTCATCTAATCTCGACTGTATTTAGATCTAGGTCATGGACTATGGCTCCTTGTCAAATAGTAAAACCTTAGTTCTTCATCTTCATAGTGACTATAAAAAAAATAGGTTAATGAGAAAATAGTGTCGAGTTTCCCTAAATACCCCTCTTTTAATGATCATTGTTTACATAACCAATACTCTGAAGAGGGCATCATACTTATGTAGTTATCCCTTACATGTTTCCTTGTGTGTGTATCATGCAATGTGTGATAACCAATTACATAGAGTGACCTAACTTATAACTTGGAAAATGTGGGTCATGGAATGCTCTTTCAATACTTTAAACTTATAGATATGATGCACCTATAATTGATATAGAAATAAGAGAAAATAGGGAAGTTTTTCTCACTTGAGTGCTTGATTGAGTGATTTTTTGTATATGTTAAGTGTGGAATGAATGAGTATTGGTATTATATTATGCTAATATATTTGGAGATTAACTTGAATTAAATCACTTAGGCCAACCATAGGAATACATTTCATTTATAAATTAGATGGTTTTATGGCATTGGACACTTACATTGGGATATGACACTTGTATCAATGTATTTATTTGATTTAGACACAAGTGTCCAGGTAGTTGGAAAGTAGGTGAAGGTCTGGAACTTGTAGAGATGGAAGATAAGTAGGTATATAACATTATGAGAAAGATACAGGGCTTGGGTCATCAAAATAACTTTGATCAGACTAAAAGATAAATAATTAGGAATATAGAGATAGTGTATGGGATCCTTTTATTAGTATAAAATGTATAAAAGCTAAAGGTACATCCATGATATGTATTTGACAAGTGTATAAGACTGAGGTGCAATATAACTCAAAAATATTGTCTACATTATTCTAAAAAAATTCTTGAAAATGCTCATAATATCATTCAAACACCCTTATTTTGCTTACAAGTTCTTACTAGACCAATTCCATTAGTCTATATCCTTATAGGATAGGACTATGCTAGGTCAGACAGGGTTATATTATAACCTTGTCCACTAGTACAACGTTGTACCCTACACCCCAATGGTAAACTTTTAAATTTTAGACATTGTTTTCAACCTCTCATGCACTTTTATTAAGGTTAATTATCACAAATATCAAAAATATTCCTCTATATAATCACATCGGTCTTATCCAAACACATATATCAATCACTTGGAAATATTATTTCACGTTAAGAAAAAAAATATTATGTATTCCAATTATAATTTTAAAGTATTCTAACAATCAGAAGCCAAATTTTAATAACTTTTATTTCAGGTCAAAGGCATTCATTATCAAACATCTAAATAAATATATCTAGTTTCATTCATCTAATAAAATTAAATATTCACACACTCTAGGAGGGAGAACTACATCGACCTGATGTTACTTTGGGATATGTAGGTAAGACTCATATTATGTGGGTTTTTACGATATTATATTTGATATTCCCCTAACTTTATTCCCCCTTTCATATTTGATTTCTATTTTGTTTATTATGCATAAGCTACAACTTGTATTTTGTATGTTTTCTTGTGAAAAATTAGGACATGTATAAAAAAATTAAACCCTCATAGATGTGCATAAACCTGGATAAAAATATCAGTTGCATATTTATTAGTATAGGTTCATAGAAAACCCATTAGAACATGTTAATGTGTTTATTTCTGTGTGAATTAAGTTATAGATTTAAAATTGAAGTAGAATTGTAGAAAAATTGAGTACTTAAGTAGTTTGGAAATACATATTTATTTAGAAAACACAAACTTATAATTATACATAGTAGTAATTCATGTTATGTAATTAAACAGATGTAAGTAAAACAAATTATACACTATGCATGCAAAAGGTATGCAAAGACATTTTTAAAACCCAATATCAGATCTCTATATTAATATTTTTACTTTAGAACCATTTTTGTTTACAATTGATCATTATATATACCTTTCAAAGATCTATTCGCTTCACATTTTATGTTTCCATTTCTAACTCAAATGAGTCTTATTGTATTTTTTAGTCTTTTAGGATACTCACATAGGTTGAATACATAAAAAAAAATATATGCTACACAAATTTATTTAAATCACACACTTATCATGCATCTCCACTATGATTTTACAATATTAAGTCTATGACCAATTCTTTCCCAAAATTAAATAGTTATCTCATCCTGAGATAAAGACAAAGGAAGTGTGCCTTATGATAGAGCTGGTATAATTTATTAGGTTGATGTTTTTGTCTAAAAACATTCCTTGTGGTTATCACTCAAAGTGTCATTTACCATTTTTCACCATTTTTACAGTACTTATCCACCTCTCTAAGTTTTAAACAAAGCAGTGTACCAATATAGCACCCTTACAAGTTTTCAATAGATTGGAATAACAAGGAGGCCACCTTTATGAGTTTTCATACATCCTATCCCTACTCCTAATGCTTAAGACCTTCTTTATAAAAAATAAAAAATATTCAAAATTTTTACCTTACAATACCTAGAGAGAAGGTGGAGACATAGATTGTGTTGTTGGAGTTGAAAGAGGCTACAAATATGGTGCAATTGAAGTTATTTTTTATAAATACACTTCGGTAAGATCTATTATCAAAGGTGTTTATTGTGGATAGGTGGTTGGCTACATGAATTCAGTGACTTTCCTTTATTTTAACTCTTATAAGGTTTGGTTTGGAGGGATGAATTTTGTCTCCTTGATGATTTATCTGATAGAACTATCCTGAGTAGATAAGTCCTTAAAAATTTTACAACTGATGAGAGCTTCTTATACCATACTGGTCATAGTGTGAAATAGATATTTGCACAACATTACAATATAGATTTCATCATCCTCTATTATCACAAGGGTGTCCCTACTATGTGACACTTCTATTGAATTTATAATACCAGCTCCTTTGGTATGTTTGTATGCCTTTACATCTAAATGTTGTAAAATGAATTACATAACATCTCATTTTAACATGTTTGAATCTTATACATCAAATTATCTCTTGAAGCAAAATATGCCTTAAGTGAGACATTCAGATACTCAAATGTAGCTAAATGGTCCCCCATTGTTACTTTGGCTTGATCGATCTTAGCAAACTCTAGGTTGGCTTCACTGCATGTTTTTTTCACATGATACTTCTAATTCACATGAATTTGTCTATATGTTGACCTTGGTGAATAGTAGTGTCCAATACTTCATTGTATTCCTTAGAGAGCCCAAAAATAATCTTTGTTTTTACCTTCAAATTTTGACCTCGTATTCAAAGTTGTTGCACCTTCTATGCAGTGAGCCAATATTTTTCAAGCTAGGATAGAAGAGTTTTGAGTTGCTTATCCCTATACATTACGTGCTTTCCCAATAATTGAATGACCAACATAGGGAATATATCATCTGTGATTTTCCTAGCCTTTCTAAGGTGGCAATATAGCTCTATGTTTTCCTATTTGAGTTGGGATGCATCCTATTCCAATTCATATACCTTTTATTAAATTGATTATAGAATGTTGAAACTCCCTCAATTTATTTTCCTAGGGACAATTTTTCACATAAATTGATTCTTATTGTGATATCATGGCCACAATGAGTGAATAAATAAAAACTAGTATTATTTATATGCGATGTCATATTTGTGCCACAAGGAAAGTGAATGTTTTCCGCTACCCTAATGTTGTTATAAAATCCCACAACCATTGATTGGTTATTTTATTATGTTATGATGCTTCTTCTTTTGTACCTCTTTAGTTTGATCCAAAGCCTTCTGACATGCTAGATGGTTGTTGTGCTTCATTTTTCTAAACTTGCTTGGCTTACTCTATTTTTTTGGGGGTTTTGACTTAAATTCTCTTATTTTTCCCTTGATACTCCTTGGATTTGGTAGTTTCTTATTATTTTTCCTTAGATGTTTCCTCTACCTTATGCTCAACATCCTTGGTAGCTTTATACTCAACCATTTAATTATTCTCTTCTTCATGTTTTTGCAGGGCCTGATTTTTTTGTTCCTCTTCCTTGGCTATTATGTCACCGTCAACCTTTTTTATTTCACCTTTGGTGCTTCCTTCTCTTTTTTTTCCTTGTTATCCTTTTATTTTATTATAATTTATTCTTATTTTACTCTTTTTATTCATATTATTTATTATTTTATGCATCTTCTACTTGTTTCTTCTATTTCTCTTCTTCTACCTCCTCTTTGTTTTGCTACACATTAGCTTTTTTATTTATTTTTTTTATTTTCCTCATTCCTTTCTTATTTTATACTTCCTCTTTACGATGAAATTTTTTCATGTGTATCTTATTTTTATACTATGGTATCCTCCTACATTTTTGGTTGCTCTGACAGTTGGTGCTCACTTACTTGAGTTTCATTTGCATGAGTGGGTGAATATAGAGATGGAGATGGGGATTAATGAATTATGGAATAATGAGGGGAAGGAGATGGATAATATGTCACCATTGTGTACTATCTTATGGGTTCCTTCATATAGGTCAGTGGAACAAGAACCTTATTCAAGAGCTTATAGGTGTTGACTACTAAAAAAGGATGTTATTTTAAAGCTTGTTATTCCTTAGAATCAATATCCCATAACTTTATTGGTGAAACAAATGATTACATGAATTTTAAAATGGAGGGAGAGGCACGTGATGTTATCCATGATCTTTATCTATGCACACGTGTCTATTGAGGGCTATATTAATGTTATGTGCCTTGTGCCACCTCTAGTTGTGGTTATGTAGCATGTCCTACAAATGACCGTTCTCCCATTAAGCCTTGGAATATGTTTGTCATTTTAGGTTTTATCTCTTATTCCTCTATGATAGTGTTGACTATTATTGAAGCTAAATGTGTGGTGATATCAACCATTAGAATTCTTAGAACATTTTGGTGCACCTAACAAGTGTGTATTACTTTCTAGAAGATATTTTATTTTTCTCTTCCTCCTCATATAACTTTGTGCCTACATCTTCCAAAATAGACTTGAATTTTTTTATTTGGTGATGCCAAGTTTTGAAAGAACATATTATGTAGTAATATTTTGAAAATTTGTGTCATTGATCCATGGGTTGGTTCCATGAGTCTTCCTCTTTGGTGGAGAAGGTGGCATTGTTCCTTTACATTGGCACCTTTATTTTCCCCTTGGTAATGGTAGATGGGAACATTGTTTCCTATTATGTTTCCTTCACTTCACCTTATATATCCATTGAATCACTCTTGTTTTAATGGCTATTATGCACCTAAAGCATTAGTTCGTAGTGGTTGAGCAGTTCTAGCATCCACTACTTTCTATCATAATACTTTTACCTACTCATCTAACATGGTGATGAATAAGGGTAAAAATGTTATGGTTACCTTGGGAAACTCATAAACTCTGGTTTTGAATGCCATCATGAAGATTCATAATGGTTGCATGTTACCTCAAGTATTACAGGATGTCTTTGGGAACCTAATGGTGCACAATGATGAGACCTTGAACCTCTAGCCACCATGCATTAAACTGACCCAACCACTCATAATAATAATAACCTATTTTGGTCTAAGTAATGTTGTCAAAGATGGTCATAGGCCATAAAATTAACATTAGGTGAAACAATACTATTAGAAGACTTCCACTGTATAAAATAGAGGAGTAATATAAAGAATTAGTATTAGAAAGCATGCAACATGTCATTATCAACCTTATCAAGATTTTTGAGGATTTTAGAGACTAAAAAATTATGCCAATTAAATTTTTCATTTTCCTGGACCATTTGATATGTAATATTAATGACCCCCTTGGTAGCCTCCTCACACTTTTGGTAGTTTTGTAAAATCTCCTGGTAATACATTCATATAATAATCACACCACAACATCATCAACAAAGTCAATAGGGATCCCTTTTGATTCCATAAAATACTTCACTCTAATATATATATGAATGGGATGGACCTTGGGTTTGTATAACATAAGGGATTTGTCTCATGTTGGAAGTCTTGTTTACCTTGCCATTATTACTTGTTCAATGAAGATGGTCATATCCTTGGACAAATGGAATGCAGCTTCATTTTAGAGACATAAAAATGTCACCATTACTTCATCCAATTATGAAAATATGGGGACCTTAATGAGTCAGTCTACATTTGATCCTCATAAAGGGTGTTAAATATCTAGGGCTCTTAGTTATGATACTAAAACTTAGTTTAATGTAAAATATGGGTTTATGCTACATCAATAAAATCAAATATATTTGCATCATGGCACAACATTTTCCTTAGTGTGAGGCTAATCTACATTTCTTCTTTCTATACATCTATCATTTGAATCAAGAGTTGTGATTGATCTATAGATATTATTTGGTAGGCTCTTAGTAGATGGATGCAACTCAAATTATTGAAAATTATGTCCTCAAGTTAATGAATTAGGCTCAAATTATAGATAGCTCATGTCTACAATGTGTTGTATTGGTTGTTTGGTTTGTGTGCCTTTCTTTATATAAATTTCCTTCACTCCACTCATCTATAGATTCACATTGAATAGTGTTGATATGTCTTCACATTTTTATAACCTTGGCACTTAAATATATAGGTTTAAATTTTTATCTCTTGGCATTCTTTGATGTGACTCATCACCTTTATTATTATAAAACTTCCCTTTATTGTACAAGAACTAAGTTTGAATTTTTAATCTGATTTGGGAAAGATGAAATATTTGAAGTGCTTCATCATTAACTACTTTTTGAATGATCATTGGTTACTTGACCTCTATACCCCTTTTGTCATCACTTCATTCCTAGATATAATTTCTCATTCCCATGTTGACCTCATGTTGACTTTTTTTTTTGTATTGTACCTTCATTATTGTGTTACTTTTCTTTAATAATCTATGACATTGAATTTTCAAACTATATTTAAATATCCTATGATATATAGATTGCATTATACACAAATATAATAAAACCCTACAAAAATATAATAAAATGGTAAATTAAATGAAAATCCTAATAGCATGGTGTTACTCATCACCCACTCAATTTCTAGCATGATATTTATAGATATTATTGGAGATAAGGCTTAAGACTACATCTATTTACATGCTACATAATAATGGTTCTTTGAAGTTATCTTAGTATTATTGTTATTTTTTTATGATAATTCATGGATGACATATGGTCCTTTCCATCGAATGCATATTTTACCTTGATGTGCTCAAAATATGTTATCATATAATAACACTTTCTACTCTAGATAAAACTCTCTAGATCATACATTATGATCATGCCATGTTTTTTTAATATTCTTACTTATTTAATGTGATAACTCACTTTTTATCAAGTTTATTCCATGAAATTTAGATATATCAACCTTCCCTTAAGTTAATCATAATTGCCTAGTCACATTATTAATGTAATTAGAAAACTTGGAACTATATATTCCTTAAGCATAATTTTTTATATTTCATAAACTAACTATAAAGGAGTGAACCCTATTAGACACTTATAATTAATCCTATATTCCCATAATATCACAATAATTTGATCCTCCTAATCATCTCTCTGCACATTACATGTTTTTTAAGAATATTCTCAAGTACTTTATTGGATACTTCTACCTATTCCTTGGTTTGATGATGATATGTTGTGATTTTGTAGTCTGATTTCATAAATTATTATATTAGGGTCTTGATAGTAATGTTTAAGAAGTGTGCTCCTCTATTTCTAACCAACTTCACTAGGCATTTGAACCTAGTAATGATGTTCTCATACAAAAACTTGATTGTGTCTCTTGCACTACAACATGGTGTTACAAAATATTCTACCCATTTGGTGAAGTAATCCGTTGCATTAATTATATGCCTGGCATGACTCTATTTACTTTATTGATTAATAATTTCTACAAATTCAATCCCCATTTCTAAAAAATTGCATTGCTAACATCGAATTCAAAGGAACTTCATCCCTTTGATTTGGCCTTCCTATTCTTTAACAAATATCATAGTGATTTGTGACTTTTTTTCTTCCAATAATAAATTAAGTCACCACAAGACACTTTTTAATATATTCCTTACATTTGATTCACCTAGGAAGTATCCTTTTATAATTACCTAGTGTTCTTCCTCTAGTAATTGTAGCCTCTCATCATCCAAGTCTACTATGTGCAACACATCATCCTTACCCATTTTATAGATAAATCCATTGCTAATATTGAAAGGTATGGATTGTGTGATTAATGAAATTTTTATTTTCCTTGACATAATGTGTAGGAAAGAATACTTATTTTATGAAATTAGTTGTCCTATATATTTTATGTAATCATAGTGACTCTAGATAAGTGTGTATTCAATGACTCATCTTACAATTCTTATTTCTCCTCGCCATTCTATATTTGGATAAGATGATCTGGTCTTACATTCTCCATTCTAGGTTTCACATTTAACTTAAACTAAAATTACTATAATAACATCAACCACCTATGTATCCTTCTTCCTAGCATAGGCTTATTTAGTAGATATCATAGATCTTGGTAGTCAGTTAATAATTCAAACAATATTTCTAAGAGATAGTGATTGAAATTATGAAGTATAAAAACCATATCTAAGGCCTCTATATTTATTTCAATTTAATTCTTATTTTTTTATAATAATTTTCTACTTACAAAGTGAATGGGGTGATTCAAACCTTTGTCTCATGTTTGAGCCAAAGAAACTCCAAGTGTGGTTATTAAAGCATCTACATGTACATGAAATGGAATACTCCAATCATATAAGACCAATATGGGATATGTTACCAACCTCTTATTCAAATCCAAAAATGATTAGTGGCATTCATTAGTCCACTCAAACATTATATCTTTGCATAATAATACCTCCATTAGCACAGATATAAATGCATAACCTATTATGAAATTATAATAATGACATCTATGTCATACGATGATTTCACTTTGGTAGAATTTGTAGGAGGTGGCATAATCGCAATGATTGTGATTTTATCTTGATCAAGTAAAATCCCATTGTTACACACTTACGTCCTAAGAGAGAACCAAACTATGTAAATAACAAAAACATTTTCAAATTCATGGCAATGTACAGAGCTCAGGATTAGTCCAACATGAGTCACAACTTGGATAAGTATTCCTTGTACAAATATAATACAACCCAATCATCAAGATATATTTATATAAAGTCATGGATGAAATCATTAAATGTAGTGATTACAACCCTAGATAAAACAACAAGAGCATTCTTGAAAATAAAAGTAATTACCTTTTATGCAAAGGAGGCCCATTCCATTGTATATGTGGTTTTGTATTGATCATCAACTACAATATATATATATATATATATATATATATATATATATATATATATATATATATATATATATATATATATATATATATATATATATATATTGATAGCCAATGAATCCATATGTGAATTAAAATAATTTGTGCCCTATAATTGAGTTCAGAACTTTGTATATAAATGGAATTGGAAATGGGTCATTTACACTAGAATCATTTTATTCCCTATAGTCCCCACATACTAGAATTTCTCCTCACTTTTTAGGTTTCACCACGATTGGACTTACCCATGCTACCTTCTCTACCTGATAGATAATCCATGCTTCTTACATTCAGTATATTTTAACCTTAAATTCAAACTTCATATTAAGATTTAGAATGTATGGGAACTTCTTAATAGGCCATGAACATTCCCTTGAGTTTTATGTACATTTATTCTAATGAAGTATATACATCCTTAACTTATGGAAACATTTTTTGGGATATATCTTGATAATCTTGTAGTAATTAAAAGCCTCTTGATAGATCTTATTCTATCTAATAGTTATCCAAAGTCACAAGCTTTGGTGCGTCTTTGGTACCAAAGTTCCCTACCAATTTCCTTAATGACTATCGATATATCTTATTGGACCCACTTGGCATAGAGTCTTGAAGTGTCCTCTACCCTTCTTATTCTTCAATGTTTAAATTTCATAGTTGTGTATCTCCAGTATACTCTTCATTTTTAAATTTTGGTTCTTATGCTTACCGCTCAAATTTAAATAAATCCTTCAATCTAGGTCTTCATTTCCTTCACTATATTTTATATGTTCTCCATAATCCATTATTATATTTCAAGGTTAGACTAAAAACTACTCTTTCTAATTTTTAGCCTTATATATATATATATATATATATATATATATATTCAAATATCAAGTTGCTTCTTAAAAAGAAGAGTTTATTGAATTTATTATATCCTCTTCTCAATCATGACATAAAAATATTTTCAGCTTTTTAAAATTATTCTACACTAAGGAATTCTCATCATCAAAGATAAAGTTTTGAATAAAATATTGCTAAGCTTGTGGCCAATTTTTAGTTTCTTTCCTATGTTCCTAGTGAATATACCACAATGTTATAAGAGGCACTAAAGCATACTAGAGTACATGCACCCTACATCTGGGCTATACACCTTGTGAAGACCATAAATAAACACATTTATGAATATGATTTTAGGACATTGTCCTTATAATAAAATGGCCACTGATTTGTAATCACATGTGCTATTTGAAATCGATCTCAAAAAAATTTGAAAGCATCTTCCTAGTGTAATTAAGTTGACTTGTGTACTTCCCTCCATATCATAATAATGACCTTCATATCATTATTCAACATATTTATTAGTTGATCTACATTTGGAACATATTCCTCTAATCTATAAATAAATTTTCCCAAGTATTTAGTTGTAAAGTATCAAGGGAATTGTCACTTTATATAAAAAACCATTCTCATTGGTCTAACCTCATGGTCTCCTCTTTCACAATTTAGCATATGTGTATCATAATCAACACTCATGGAAGATGCATCTTATCATAGTATAACCCTTCCTAATTTATTTTGATGTAATCTATTTTTTTTCACCAACTTGATATATCAAATCTACTTTGGACCTTATTGGTGATCACATAGATGGATACTTGCACTCCAATATGTGGAAGTATGTACCTTATTATTATTTTTTTCATAAGTCTAAATGGTCATTTTTTTTATTGAAACATAAAATGGTTCTATCTCTAGATGTAAATTTTTGAAATCTGCATCTCATAATGTTTTGTGCTTAGGATTTGTATCAACTTTAAACTAGTTTTTGTCCCCAAAATCATAGGATGATTCATGTTATTTATAAATGATATAAGTCTTACTTTCATATTTATTTAGAGGTATGATAATAATCTATCTCCTTGGTGTGATTGTACATTGTGTTGATGGGCATCTACCCATCATATGTCCACTTATTTTTTATCAACATAGGGTGGTGATTTTCATCAGGATTCATATCTATGACTTCAAAATTGCCTCATAGACTTAGATCAAAAACTTTGATTTCTATATCTTCTAGTTACCTAATAGGTTCTACCCTTCCATAGTCTGTGACCCACAAAGTAACTAGGTTGTAATTAAGAGGAGGTCATCTAATGGCTTCCGATGTTAACCAAGGGATCATATTTATTGTAATTATACATTATAATGTATAATTTGAAACCTTGAATACTACCAATTTGATATCCATTTGACTATCAACATCTCATGGTTTTTTGGTCTTTACATATCATACCACTTATTAGTGCATTGCTTCCCTATTTATGTGTAGTCTAACATATTATGTAGGATATTTTTAATATTTTGTGATATATACTCATTTGAAAGAGTGATTACCAACTTGAGTAGATCTATAAAATTAGTAACTAATCCATCCTACCTCATAATATGCATGATTTCACCATGCACTTGTGCATCAATAATTGCAACATCACTCTCAAATGTAATTTAGTGGTGTATATTCTAAAATATCTATGTTAAATTTATTTATACACCAACAAAATCCACACCCTACTCTCTAATTTTTTCAAGAATGATATAGGGCCCAAGCTAGTTTATTTCAAATTTTCCCTTCTTGTCTTGTTCTGCATTGGTGCTCTTTTGATTCTCCTTGAAGACTAGATCACCAACTTCAAATTATTGGGACTATATCTTTTTTTGATATTAGCCTTTGAGCTGATTTTGATATAACCAAAGATAATTCAAAGCATTTTTTCATTTCTCATCCAATAATTCAAGCTCTTGTAGTTGTTTTTGTATGTGATTATGATCGGTAATGTTTCCCCATAAAGAGATGCATAAGGAGGGGAGCTCAACTTCCATGGGAAAGATTGCTTCTATCTCATAGACTAAAGACTATGAAGTAGCTCCAATAGTTTTTTGAACACTAGTTATGTAGAACCAAAGTCTAGGATATAGTTATAGATGCCAATTTTTGCTTACATCATTGATGAGTTTCTTTAGAATGTTAAGATGTGTCTTATTAGTGGATTATGCTTGTTCATTCCCTTGGGGATAGTAGGGTGTGAAATATTGTTACTCAATGTGATATAATTTGCATAGATCTTTAACCTCCTAATTTTTAAAAGACATGTCATTATCTAATAATATTTTGGTTGGGATGTTAAAAATTCAAATAATCTAATTTAAGATGAACTTTGATATCTGATGACCTATGGTGTAGATAAATAACATGACTTCAAACCATTTTGTAAATTAATCTTTAGTAATGATTATAAACTTATGCCCATCAGATGATGTCAGATTTATCTTGTCAATTAAATCTAATCCCTATATGGAAAATGGCCATGGGATCATGATAGGTTATAGCTCTTATGAAGGGGCATGAATGAGATTACTATGTTTTTGATGGGATAGACATTTGTGTACATATTGGCAGGCATCCTAATCCATTGTAGGCCAATAATATCTAGTCCTAAATAAATTCTTAGTTAGAGCCATCCCATTAATATGGCTGCCACATATACCATCATGAACCTCCTCGATTGCAAAAGTAGCCTCCTCTAAGGTTAGGCGTATCAATAATGTCTCATCATAGCCTCACTAATAGATAATGCTACCAAGGAAGGTGTATTGGGATGTGAAATGGATAAATGATTTATATTGATGATTATTTAGGTTCATTGGTAGGATATTGTTGTGGAGGTGGATATAAATGTCATGATACCATGGTAGATGGGGATTAGGGATGGCACAGATGTGAAAATGAGCCATATATTTATGAGTTGGTAATATCAAGTGTTCAATTATAAAATTAACTTCAAGGACATCTTTTGGAAGGTCAATCAAAGACTTGATAGTGGCCATAGAGTTAGATACTTTTTTACTTCCCCTTGGGACTTGTTCAAATGTGATAGTCTAAAAAATTTATTTAAATTGATCCACCAGTTGTTTATATGGAAGAAATTTCTCATCCTTTGTCTAGAACTCCTAGTTCACTTGTTTGATAATTAATTGTGAATCACCAAATACCTAAATTTTTTGGATGTTCCACTAGATGGCAAGTTGGAAACCAAAAATTAAGGCCTCATTTTCATAAATATTGTTTGTACATGGGAAAGCAATTCATAAAGCTTTAGGTATGAGATCACCTTGTGGGATTACCAAAAGGATTCCCACTCCCAACCCATGTGTGGGGAGAGAGATGTAAAAATATAATTTCCATATATTTGATTCTTAAATAGTCAATATGGACTCATTTCAGAAAGCTATAATAAGAGGCTTGGTATTTACAAGGGATGATTTCACAAGTTGATCCATGATTACTTGTCATTTACTGATATTTTTATTTACATGTTCTATGTCAAAATCACTTAACAACATAATCCTTTTAGCCATCCAATTATTTAGGGATAATTTTTATATCATGTACTTAAGGGGATCAAATTTGGCAATGATTTGAACTTGGTTTTTTAACATATAATTCTAGAGTTTTTGTGATGCAAAGACAACAACCAAGAAAGCCTTTTCAATAGGGGTATAATTAATATCATATGATATCAATGTCCTTATGATATAATAAATTGATCATTCCTTCCACTCATCAATGTTTTGAGATAATATATCCCCTATAGCATATCTTTTTGTAGATCTATATAAAATCAAAGGTCATCCCATGACTGGTGGTGATAAGACTAGAGGCTTAACCAAATATTGCTTGAGATTGTCAAAATCCTATTGACTCTTGAATTTCTAATTTAAATGAGTCCCCTTCTTAAAAATATGGGTGAAGGGGTGAAATTTGTCTATTAACTATGAAATAAACTGAGGAATGGTTTGTAACTTACCTTAAGACTTCTAATCTACTTTAGATTTTTGGGAGGAGGAATTTCCACAATATCTTTAACTTTTGCTAGGTCGACCTCAATGCCCCTCCAGGATATTATGAACCCTAATAATTTTATTGAGGTAATACCAAACACACATTTTTTTAATTTCAATCTAACCTTGTATTCTGAAATTCGCTCAAAGATTATTCTTAAGACCACAGGATGTTCTAATTAGAGTTTTGACTTCCCCAGAAAATCATCTACATAATATTTATTGATATCATACATCATGTCATGGAAGATGATGATAATTTCCCTTTATTAGGTGGATTATACATTTTTTATTCTAAAAGGCATCACTTGATAACAAAAAGTTCCCCATGGAGTGATAAATGTTGTCTTGATCTAATCTTTAAGAGCAATTTTGATTTGATTATATCCTAAAAACCCATCTATGAGGGATAATATCCCATAGGCTTTAGTGGAATCCATGATCATTTCTATATTTGGTAATGGTAAGTCATCCTTAGGACGTGATATATTGATATCATGAAATTTAATGCAAATTATGATTTCACCTTATGGCTCGACCATAAGAATAATATTAGATATCTAGTCAGAATAATCAATAGAACGAACGAATATAGCTTCCAAAAATTTTAAAATTCTTCTTTAACTAAAATATCCACCTTGGGGTGAATTTTTCAAAGTTTTTTATTAATTGCTTTTGCATTAGGATGATCTACTAAATGATTCACCACCAAGGATGGATCAAGCCCTGGTATGTCTAAATAACTCCATGCAAAGACATATATATACTCTTTGAGAAACTTAATAAGAATTTATCATTCCTCAAGTGTAAGAATTTCCCCCAATTTGATAATTTTAGGAATCTCTTATGTTACAATAGTGACTTTAATAACCTCCTTGATGAGAGAGGGTGATTGGTACTAAAGATACATTGGGGTGATGGTAAGTCCTGAATTTCTAAAGCAAAATCATTTGGGACCTCAGTATTTAATTTTGAATAAAATTATAACTCTTCAAAAGAGATTTGAATGTCTTTTATGCTTGGAGAATGGTCTTCATTTTCATATTCCTCTTCATCAATTTGATTTAGAGATGTTTTTTTCTCTCTAAAGTACGTAGATTTATTGAGACTAATAGAAACCCTTTCTTGTGATCCCCTGATAGAATAAATTCACATGCTCCAAAATATTCTAAATTGCCTCATTTCTCTAAAACACATCAAAAGAATGTTCATGATTTTTATCCCAGTCTATCAAGGTAGGGTAATGTAGGGAGATGTCGATAGTGGAGATGGTGGTGTCATGGAAGAGATTGGTATCAATAAGATCCTCATAAAGAATATAAATAAAACCTATTCAATTTATTCATTAGAATAAAAATCCTCGAGAACTAAAGAAGTGTCCAAAATGATATTTCTTAAGTTGATGCCAAGAGATTTGTACCCTAAACCAATATGTTTTGGGTGAACTTAAACCCTTGTAGGTTCAATACTGCCTTGTTCATCTCTCCCTAGTCTTTTTCCCCTATAATTCATATTTTGTAACATCTTCTAGAGTTGCGGGTACTTATTCTTATGAAATTTAAAATCCTCGTCATCTGGAATAAGTCATGAATCATCAGGCTTATCAAAGTACTTTGCTTATAATAGGCATGCACTAGTGAAGGTCATAAAACTAAATTGATAAATGATGGTATTATCTTTCCTCATAGTTGGGGACCTGTAGCTATGTGGAGAGAGTGGTATGTTTCCTACATAAAAAAAAAATCATTAATATTACACTAACACCCCCCCTAAATCATAGCTTAGGTGGGTAGAATAATTAGTCCCCAATAATTAGGACTGATGAGGTACCCAAACATAATACAACTCCTATAAAGTGTAGAAAAGGAGAAAATGTGTAGGATAAAAGTCCTCTCTAAAAGGAGAGCAAAGAAGATAAAAGGACTAAAAATCCCCACTAGAGTCTACAACTACATGTAGTTATCATGTATCCTAAGATGAAGTTCTCATAAGTGAATGTGGATCAAAAGTAGATACAATGAAGACTGGATCACTTTGGAATAGTGAATGTGTCTACCATGTGCCTAATGGATCTTCAACTAAGGTGTGATTCCTTTAAAAATAACTATTATCCTCATGTAATATATGTGGGCTAACTACTCTAATCAATGATGGTGCAGTGGGACCAGAGGTTAATAATGACTACAAATGCCTTGTAACTATGGAATAGATTGCATAGTATATGAAGTGTTTTAGATCAGTATACATGTTCCCTATAATGTTTGAAGTGGACCAGAAGTAGGTTGATTAAGAAATAACTCTTAAACATCTAGAAGGTGATAAGGATATGCTATAGCTATGTCCCCATTAATACTATAGTCATTTGTGCTAGAAGAAGAGTCATCAATATCATATGAGTGCTCAAGCTCATAAATTTCATCATGTTTAGGTGAGTATAAAGAAGCATAATTTGAAAGATAGTTAGGATCAATGTGTGACAATTTGTATATCCAAGTCTTATTATCAATCATTACCACTACCAATGTAGTGTCACTTTGTTGCTCTCTAACATACATTAAATCTGGAGTGAACTCAACTCATATTCCTAGACTAAAGTGAGTCATTTGGTAAACTAATAGGAAATTATTTGAAAGTGAGAGAACACATAGGAAATTATTAAATTTTCCACCACTCACTTCAACATACACTCTCTTGAGAAAATTGTAATAAATGTCATGACCCATTTATATAGAGGATATGTCACATGGTTCCAAAGAACTAAACTCTATTTGTGAAGATTCCATGTGATGTGAAGCACCATAATCAATAACTCATTTATATAGAGTAAATTATGTATAATAATGGTACCAATGTATATAATTCTACCACAAAATATGTATTCAAATCATATAACTATGTAACTTGGACAATTTAAAATTATGTAAATGTGAAGAACATGTTTCCAAAACATGACCCCACTATAATATGAAACTAAACATTAGTTTAAGATTGGAGAACATGTTTTGAAAACATACCCCCATTTTAATACAAATCAAATAATTTTTATAATTATGGAGAACATGTTTCAAAAATATACACCCATTATAATCTGAATCTAAAAACTAGTAAGTGCCAATGTGGAGGACATGTTTCCAAAACATGCCCCCATTGTAATCTAGGTATGTTTCATATTGAATAAGTGTGGATAACATGTTTCCAAAACATACCCCTAATGAATCTAAAATTGTGACAAATTTGGATAACATGTTTTCAAAATATGCCTCCACTATAATCTAAATTTGTGAAGCAATGTGGAATCTATCCCTCTATGACAATCCCCCACTAATATGTCCCCCACCCCTCTAATTTTGAGGTGATTAAAATTATAAATTTGTAGTTACCTTACTTCAAAGGACAAGATAACCATGTAAACTATGATTTTACAATGTAACATATAAAGGGACCATGTCTAGTGAGATATATCATGGAAGCGCATAGAATGTGATCATACCAAGTCATATTATGCGTGATGTAGATCATGAAAATGCATCTATAGTAATAGCATAAGGCCAAAAATAGATCAATCATACACACAAGATCACTCAAAATCAAATAAATAAATAAATAATGATCCAAGGAGACCTTAAAAAAGGGGTATGCTCAAATATCATACAATCAAAGCAACATAATAGTTAAATGTCCACAAAAACAATAATGACATATTTAAATGTCAACATACAACAAACAATTTACATATTTAAATGTCAAAGAGTCAAACAAAGCCATGGAGGCTAAAAAATAGAGCATATTCAAATTTTCAAATAAACAAGATAATAACAAGGCAAGATACTCAAGGAACTACATGAATGAAAGTATAAGAAACTTATATCAAAATAACATAGTAGTCCATAGATCATATATGTTAGAAAAAAATGTTAATTACATGGCATATCAAGTATACTATGAAATATATAATCATAGATAAAGGCATGCGTAAGTACATAAGTTGAAATATGATAATGTAAAGTGGCCATAGAATTATAGAACATGAATGTATCATAATCAAAGAAACAGATGCTCCCAATATCCACATGAGATGAGTAGAGGGAAGGTCCAACATCCAAAAGTGCATAGATCATGTATCTATGTATTCCTATATCACACTCAAAATATGTGTGAAACACATGTATATATATATATAAAATACTAATATTCCATCTAACAGCATCGAACCAACAATATATATGCCAAGGAGATAATACAACATGTAAATTTTGAACATATTTTTTGATTTTTGATTTTTTTTGGGTATTTTTAGAATATGTTAAACCTTGAAACCTTAAATTATATGTACTTTACAATGTCTTAATCATGGTTGGATAAGTTTAAATGGTACATAACATATTTCTCCTCATGTTTTACATGTGCAATAGAAGAATCATTGCCATCATTTGGAATATGGATCAATTTGCCTTCATGAGAAAAAGAAATACCTTGTTTATTTTAGTCAATTTTTGCGTCTATTTGATATAACCAAAGAGATCCCAATATAAATGCATATGGATATTTTTTTGGCATAACCCAAACTAATGTTTGAATCAATTTAGGACCACAAACAATTGGTATTATTAGGTTTCCTAACAAGTCTTCCAGACTAACTTTTCTTTGTAGGTCTTCTAGATCAAAGCCAAGTTGTTGAAAATGTCTTATATTGTAAGTAGTTTTTATTTATGTATGATCAATATGGTTAAGAAAAAAATAAGTACCACCCATGAATAAAGTGATTTTTAAATCCTTTTGGCATGGATGTTATTTGATTTTTTTAATTTTAAGTATTTGTTGTGCATTGTATGCCATTTGCACTATCAATTCCTTCTTAGGATAATTTTTCAAAGGATTGTAAAATATTTCTTATTTTTGGTGATAACTAGGTTGTGAACTTGATTCCTTTGGAGGATCATAAAATATAATCTTTTTTTCATCGATAAAATCTTAGATCTTATTTTTCAAGATAAAACATCTATTTGTACAATAGTCATTCACATAATATCTTTTGGGTAAATCTCTTCTCATATAAGCCTTTATAATATTAGGGAGATGTATGAGATGATGATCTATAATATGCATGATTAATGAAGTAGGATAAATAAGTAACATGTAAATTATCTCTTTGATGCATTGGTAAAAATAAGTTACTTGAGTTTATGTAATAGTGTATCAGCTAAAGTTATGTTATTTATAGGATAAATGGGTTAAGTTGTACCCTTCTCATGTTTTCCTAACCCTTACCCATCATATCTTTATTTGAGAAAATATCAATAACTAAAATCAATTTTATAGGATTGTAGCATAGGATCAATTATTCATTGGACCATTTCATAATGTTTGAAGGAATTAGTATCCACTAGACATGTGTAAATAAATTCTTAACAACTAAATTTAAATAATGCATGTAAAGTAGATCAAACCACATACATTTCATGTATCCAAGGCCATCTTATAATTATATTATAGTGTGAATCATTTTGCATAATGTGGCACAAAGTAGCTAATGTAAGATGAACCATAGTAATGTTCAATATTATTTTTCCCAATACTTGTCATGGAATATTATAGAATCATTTGATGATCATATTGGAAGGTTCCAAATCACTAGGCCCAATGCCAAGGAAAGAAAGAATATGTTGCAAATTTTGAGCCTTCAACCATTGTCCATAAGGAATTTTTAAAATTTTATTCCACACACAAACCTAAACGTATAATGGTAAACAATAATTTATGAGGAGTTGTGTTGTAGATCCTCCTTTTTAATGGATATATTATACTCATTCCATTTTATGGAGTTTAACATAGAAGCCACATATGGAGGCTCCACATTACTTGGTAAAAATTTCATGCGTAACGCATCCAAAATAACATCTTTGTAATATTAAGAGAAGTATAGTAAGTCCTGTAGTGAATTTTTAGCTATAATATCATTGGAAGAGTATGTATAATGATAACATCTATATATCTTCTCTATAGTATTACAAAATAAATTATGAAAAGAGATTAAGTGTTATTTTAATTTTACAACCCTCTCATTATATTAATATATTTGACAATTTATTTAGATGATACCTTACATTAGCATAGTAAAATAGCAAATTGTCACTATAATTACAAATTATAACATAAACTGAGTCACACATGCATCTATATTTATTGTATTGATACAAAATGAAATCTAATTTTTAACTTGTTAAATCTTGTTAAATCAAAAATATGAAATTAGAAATAGAGAGTTAAGAAATGATAAATTAATATCTAATGTTTTTATGGACCAGAGATCAGGTTCACTAATTTTTTAACTTGAAAATCTAGATATGGGGAGATCTAGGGTTAAAGGAGTTATAGATAGCCTAGGGCACAAGGATGGTAGACTATCTCTAAAGCAAGCCAATTAATTGTAAGTCTCAAATAAACATATATTGAATTTATGATGATAAAATATACTAATGATAGAAAATATAGATATGTTAGATATTTCATTGATAATGAAAACAAGACACTTAGTTGGTTTTGATGCTCTTATAGAACTAAATCTATAATAGGTAGAAAGCAGGCTAGATCTAGATTTTGGATCAGTCACTTGATTCTATAAATTATACTTTTATATCCATGAATACTTATGTCAACCTAGGATAGTTGTGTTGATGTTATTATCTAACTTAGATGTAGGTGTTTAGTAAAAAATACTTACTGAAACTAAATGTGACCACCTAGATGTTCTGGGTTTTGTGTCATCTTATCTCTACTATATTTAGATCTAATTCATGGATTGTGGCTCCTTGTCAAATAGTAAAACCTTAGTTCTTCATCTTCATAGTAACTATGGTAAAAATGGGTTAGTGGGTAAATAGTGTCTAGTTTTCCAAAATACCCCTCTTTCACTGATCACTATCTACATAACCAATACTATGAAGAGGGCCTCATATTTATGTAGTTATCCCTTACATGTTGTCTTATGTGTGTATCATGTAATTTGTGATAACTAAGTACATAGAGTGACAACTTATAACTTGTAAAATGTGGCTCATGGAATGCTCTTTCAGTACTTCAAACTTATAGATATGATGTACCTATAACTATTATATAATTTTTTAAAAAAATAGGGAAGCTTTTCCCACTTGAGTGCTTAATTGAGTTATTTTTGGTCTATGTTAAGTGAGGAATGAATGGGGATTGATATTATATTATGCCAATATATTTGGAGAATAACTTGAATTAAAACATTTAGGCCAACCATAGGAATACATTTCATTTATAAATTAGATGGTTTTATGATACTAAAAACTTGCATTGGGATATGAGACTTGTATCAATGTATCTATTTTATTCAGACACAAGTGTCTAGGCAGTTGGAAAATAGGTGAAGGTCTAGAACTTATAAAAATGGAAGATAAGTAGGATTATAGAATTATAAGCAAGATACAAGGCTTGGGTCATCAAAATAACATTGATCAGACTAAGAGATAAATAATTAGGCACATAAAGATAGTGTATGTGAGCCTTTTATTAGTATAAAATGTATAGAATCTAAAGTTACATCCATGATATATATTTGATTAATGTATAAGATTGAGGTGTTAAATAACTTAGAAATAGTGTCTACAGTATTCTAAAAATTGTCTTTAAAACACTCATAATATCATTCAAGTACCATTATTTTATCTACATGTTCTTACTAGACCAATTCCATTAGTCTCTATACTTATATGGTAGGACCATGATAGGTCAAATAGGGCTACAATATAACATTTTCCACTAGAGCAACCTTGTCCCCTACACCCCAATGGTAAAATTTTAAATTTGAGACATTGTTTTCAACCTCTCATGTACTTTTATTAAGGTTAATTATCAAAAATATTCCTCTATATAATCACATCAGTCTTATCCAGACACATATAACAATCACTTGGAAATATTATTGCACATTAAGCAAAATAATATTATGTATTCCAATTCAAATTTTGAATTATCCTAACAATCATAAGCTAAATTTTAATAACTTTTATTTTAGGTCAAAGTCATTCATTATCAAACATCTAAATAAATCTATATAGTTTCATTCATCTAACCTAACTAAGGATTCACAAACTCACTCTAGGGGGGAGAACTACATCAACCTGATGTTATTTTGGGATATGTAGGTAACACTCATATTATGTAAGTTTTACTTTATTATATTTGATATTCCCCTAACTTTATTCACCATATAATATTTGATTTCCATTTTATTTAATTTCATAAGATACAACTTGTATTTTGTAGTTTTTCTCATGACAAATTAGGACATGCTAATAAAAATTAAACCCTCATAGATAGGCACAGACTTGGATAAAAAATATCAGTTGCATAGTTATTAGTAGAGGTTCTTAGAAAACCCATCATAACACATTAATGTGTTTGTTTCTATGTGAAGTAATTTATATATTTAAAATGTAAGTAGAATTGTAGAAAAGTTGAGTACTTAATTAGTTTGGAATTACATATTTATTTATAAAACACAAACTTATAATTATAAATAGTATGTATTCATGTTATGTAATTAACAATATGTAAGTGAAACAAAGTATACACTATGCATGAAAAAAGTACGTTAAGACATTTAAAAAACCCGTCATCATATCTCTATATTAATATTTGTACTTTGGAACTATTTTCATTTACAATTGATCATTATGTATACCTTTCAAATCTCTATCTGCTTCACATTTTATGTTTCCATTTCTAATTCAAAAGAGTCATTTTTATATTTTGTAGTCCTTTGGGCTACATACATAGGTTGAATACATACAAAAATATAAATCACACACTTATCACGCATCTCCACTATAATTTTTCAATCTTAAATCTACTACCAATTCTTTCCTAAAATTAAACAGTCATCTCATCCTAGATAAAGACATGGGAAGTGTGCCTTATGTTAAAGCTGGTATAGTATCTACACTAATGGGTTCATCTCAAAACATTCCTTGTGGTTATCACTCAAAGTGTCATTTACCATTTTTAACCTCTTGTATAATACATATCCACCTTTCTAGGTTTTAAACTAAGCAGTGTACCAATATAGCACTCTTATAACTTTTCAATAGATTGGAATAACAAGGATGCCACCTTTACAGATTTTCCACCATCTTGGCCCTTCTCCTAATGATTAAGGCCTTCCTTATAAAAATATAAAAAATATTCCAAATTTTGACTTTACAATACCTAGAGAGAAGGTGGAGACATAGATTGTGTTGTTGGAGATGAAAGAGGCCACAAATATGGTGCAATTGGAGTTGTTTTTTATGAAGTCACTTTAGTAAGATCTATTATCAAAGATATTTATTGTGGATAGGTGGTTGGCTACATTATTTTGATGACTTTCCTTTATTTGAACTCTTATAGGATCTGGTTTATAGGGATGAATTTGGTCTCCTCAATGATTTATCCAATAGAACTATCCTTATTGGAAGAGTCCTTCTTGAACACTTTCCAATTAATGAGAACTTCTTGCACCATACTGATCATAGTGTGAAATATATATTAGCACACCATTACATTATAGATGTCATCATCCTCTATTATCATAAAGGTGTCCCTAATATGTGACACTTTTATTGAATTTATAATACCAACTCCTTTGGTATGTTTGTATGCCTTTACATATGCTATAAAATGAATTACACACATCTCATTTTTCCATGTTTGTATCTTATACAGCACATTATCTCTTGAAGCAAAAGAAACCTTAAGTGAGATATCTAAATACTCAAATGTAGCTAAATGGTTCCCCATTTTTACTTTGGCTTGATCATCCTTAGTAAACCCTGGGTTGCCTTCACTCCATGTCTTTTTCACATGTTACTTCTGATTCAGCATGAATTTGTCTATATCTTGACCTTGGTGAACATTAGTGTCCAATACTTGATTGAATTCCTTAGAGAGCCCAAAAATAACCTTTATTTCTACCTTCAAATTTTTACCTTGTATTCAACGTTATTACACCTTATATGCAGTGAGCTACTATTTTTTAAGCTAGGATAGAAGAGTTTTGAGTTGCTTTTCCATATACATTACATGTTTTCCCAAAAATTGAATGACCAGCATAGGGCATATATCATCAATGAATTTCATATCCTTTCTAAGGTGGAATTGCAGCTTCATGTTGTCTTATTTGAGTTGGGTTACATCCTATTCTAATTCATATACATTTTGTTCAATTGATTTTAGAATATTGAAACTCCCTCAATTTATTTTTCTAAGTAAAGTTGTTCACATCAAGTGATGCTTATTGTGATATCATGGCCACAATGAGTGAATAAATAAAAACTAGTATTATTTATATGTGGTGTCAAATTTGTGCCACAAGGAAAGTGAATTTTTTCCTCTACCTTGACGGTGCTATAACATCCCACAACCATTGATTGGATATTTTATTATGTTAGGAGGCTTCTTCTTCTGCACCTCTTTATATTTATCCAAATCCTTGTGACATGCTAGATGGTTGTTGTGCTTCAATTTTCTAAACTGGTTTGGCCTACTCTATTTTTTGTTCGGTTATAACTTCAGTCCTCTTATTTTTCCCTTGATCTTCCTTTGATTGGGTATTTATTTCTGATTTTTCCTCATCTACTTCCTCTACCTTATACTTAATATCCTTGGTATATTTCTACTTGGCCATTTAATTTTCTCTTCTTCCTAGTTTTGCAGGACCTCATTTTTTTGTTCCTCTTCCTTGGTTATTATGTCACTGTCAACCTTTTCTTGTTTCACCTCTTATGCTTCCTTCTCTATTTTTTCCTTGTTATCTTTTTATTTTCTTATTTGTGTTTTCCTCTTCTTATTCATCTTGTTCTTATTTTATGCAGCTTCTACTTATTTCTTCTATTTCTCTTCTTTTACCTCCTCCTTGTTTTGTTATGCATCAAATTTTTATTTCTTCTTTTTATTTTCCTCATTTATTTCTTATCTTCTATTTCATTTTTACACATTTTGTTGTACTTTTTTCATGTGTATCTTATTGTTCTGCTATGGTATCCTCCTACATTTTTGGTTGCTCTGAGAGTTGGTGTTAACTTACTTGAGTTTCATTTGCATGAGTGGGGGAATATATAGATGGATATGGGGTTTAATAAATTATGGAATAATGAGGGGAAGGATATGGATAATATGTCACCATTGTATACTAACTTATGGGTTCCTTCATACAGGTCAGTGGAACAAGAACCTTATTCAAGTGCTTAAAGGTGTGGACTGTAAAAGAAGGATGTTATTTAAAAGCTTGTTATTCCTTATAATCAATATCCCATAATTTTATTAGTGAAAAAATTGATTACATAAATTTTGAAATGGAAGGAGAGGTACTCCATGTTATCCATGATCTAGTTCTATGCATGAGTGGTTATTGAGGGCTCGATTATTGTTATGTGCTTTATGGTACCTCTTGTTGTGGTTATGTATCATGTCTTACAAGTAACCCTTCTCCCATTATGCCTTGGAATATGTTTGTCATTTTACATTTTCTATCTTTTTCTTCCATGATAGTGTCAACTATGATTAAAGCTAAATATGTGGTGATATTAACCAATACAATTCTTAGAACATTTTGGTGCACCTAACAAGTGTGTACTACTTTATAGAAGATATTTTTTTTCTCTTCCTCCTCATATAAATTTGTGCCTATGTCTTCAAACATAAACTTATAATTGTTTATTTGGTGATGCCAATTTGTGAAATAACATATTATGTAGTAATCTTGGGAAAATTTGTGTCATTAAGCCATGGGTTGGTTCCATGAGTCTTCCTCTTTTTTGGAGAAGGTGGCATTGTTCCTCTACATTGACACCTTTATTTTCCCATTGGTAATGTTAGATGGGGTAATTGTTTCCTATTATGGTTCCTTCACGTCACCTTATGGATCCATCGAAGACTCTTTTAGTAATGACTACTATGCACTTAAATAATTAGATCATAGTGGTTGAGTAGTTCTAGCATCCACTACTTTATATCACAAGACTTCTACTTGTGCATCTAACATGGTGATGAATAAGGGTAAGAATGTTATGGTTACCTTGGGAAACTCATAGACTCTGATTTAAATGCCATCATGGAGATTCTTAATGGTTTCATGTTACCTTAGGTATTACAGGATGTCCTTGGGAGCCTAAGGGTGAAAAAAGATGAGACCTTGAACCTCTAGCCACAATGCATTGAACTGACCCAACCACTCATAATACTAACCTATCTTGGTCTAGGCAATGTTGGCAAAGATGGTCATAGGCCATAAAATCAACCTTAGGTGAAAAAATACCATTAGGATACTTCTAATTATATGAAATAGAGGATTAATATCAAGAACTAGTATTATAAATCATGTAACATATCATTAACAACCTTTTGATACATAATATCAATGACCACCTTGGTAGCCTCCTCGCACTTTTGGTAGTTTTATATAATCTCCTGGAAATACATTCATATAATAATCACACCAAAACATCATCAATTGAGATAATAGGGATCCCTTTTGAATCCCTAAAACACTTTACTCTAGTATCTATATGAATGGGATGGACCTTGGGTTTGTATAACATAATGGATTTGTCTCAAGTTGGAAGTCATGTTTACCTTGCCAATGTTACTTATTTGATGAAGACAGTCATATCCTTGGACAAATGATAATGAAACTTTAGTTTATAGACTCAATGATGTCATCATTACTTCATCAAATTGGGAAAATGTGGGGATATTAATGATTCACTCTACATCTTATCCTTGTAAAGGGTGTTAAAGATCTAGGGATCTTAGTTGTGCTACTACAACTTGGTCTATTGTAAAATATTAGCTTCTGCTACATCAATAAAATCAAATGGATTTGCATCGTGACACCACATTTGCCTTAGTGTGAGATCAATCCCAATTTATTCTTTTTATACATATATCATTGGAATCAAGAGTTGTGATTGATCCATAGCTATTATTTGGTAGGTTCTTAGTAGATGTATGTAACTCAAATTACTATTTTTGAAAATTATGTGCTCAAGTTAATGAATTAGGCTCAAATTATAGATAGTTCTTATCTAAAATGTGTTATATTAGTTGTTTGGTTTGTATGCCCTTCCTTATAAAATTTCCTTCACTCCACTCATCTAAAGCTTCACATTAAATAGTGTTGATATGTCTTCACATTTTTATGAAATTAGAACTTCACTAGATAGGTTTGAAGTTTTATCTCCTGGCATTCTTTGATGTGACTCACCACCTTATTATAAAACTTCCCTTTATTATACATGACCTAAGTTTGAATTTTTAATTTGAATTGGTAAAGATGAAATATTTTACGTGATTCATCATTAACTAATTTTTTAATGATCATTGGTTAATTTTCATCCATACCCCTTTTTTCATCACTTCTTTCCAAAATTCAATTACATGTTCCCATGTTGACCTCAGGTTAACTTTTCTTTGTATAGTTCCTTCATTATTGTGTTGATTTTCTTTAATAATCTATGACATTGAACTTTCAAACTATATTTAAATAGCCTATGATATATAAATTTTATTATACATAGATACAATACAAACCTAAAAAAATATAAGAACATGGTAAATTAAACAAAAATCCTAATAACATGGTGTTACTCAGCATCCACTCAATTTTCAACATGATATTAATAGATATTATTGGTGATAATGCTTAAGACTGCATCTATTTACATACCCCATAATAATGGTTCCTTGAAGTTATCTTAGTACTATCATTATTTTCTATGATATTTCATGGATGACATATGGTCATTTCCATCAAATGCATAGTTCACTTAGATGTGCTCAAAATATGTTATCATACAATAACACTTTCAACTCTAGATAAAACTCTTTAGATCATAAACTATAATCATGCCATGTTTTTTGAATATGCTTATTTATTTATTGTGTCTAACTCACTTTTTATCAAGTTTCTTTCATGAAATTTAGACATATCAACATTACCTTAAGTTAATCCTAATCTCCTAGTCACATTATCAATGCAATTAGCAAACTTGGAACTATATATTCCATAGGAATAATTTCTTATATTTCATAAACTAACTATAAAGGATTGAACCATATTACACACTTATAATTATTCTTATGTTCCCATATTATCACAAGAATTTTATCCTCCCAATCGTCTCTTTTCACATTGCATGTTTTTTACGCATATTCTCAAGTACTTTATTGGATACTTCTACATATTCTTCAATTTGATGATGATATTTTGTGATTTTGTGGTGTGATATCATAAATTATTTTATCAAGTTCTTAATAGTAATGTTAATGAAATGTGTTCCTCTATTGCTAACCAACTTCAATAGACATCCAAATTTGGTAATGATTATCTCATCTAAAAACTTGATTGTCTCTTACACTATAACTTGGTGTTACAAAATATCTACAAATTTGGTGAAGTAATCCATTGCATTAATTGTATTCCTATCATGACTCTATTTTCTTGACTAATTAATAATTCCTACAAATTCAATACCCATTTCTAAAAAATTACATTGTTAACATCAAATTCAAACAAACCTCATCCCTTTGATTTGGCCTTCCTATTCTTTAACAAATGTCATAGTGCTTTGTGACATTGTGTGCATCCAATAACAAACTAAGTCACCATAAGCCAATTGTTTATATCTTCCTTGCGTTTGATTCACCTAGTAAGTATCCTCCTACAATTACCTAGTGTGTTTCTTCTAGCAATTGTAGCCTCTCATCATCCAAGCCTATTATGTGCAACACATCTTCCTTACACATTTTGTAGATAAATCCATTGATAATATTGAAAGGTATGGATTTTTTTATCAACAAAAAAATTATATTATTTGACATAATGTGTAGGAAAGACTCCTTATTTTATGAAATTAGTTGTCTTATAGATTTTATGTAATCGTAGTGACTCTAGATAAGTGTGTATTTGATGACTCACCTTACAATTCTTATTCCTCCTCACCATTTTTTATTTGTCTAAGATTATTTCATCCCACATTTTTCCTTCCAAGTTTCACATTGATATTAAACTAAAATTACTAGAGTAACATTAATTACCTATATATCCTTCTAATAGTCTTATTCACCAAATATCATAGATCTTGGTAGTCAATAAATAATTAAAATAGTATTTCTAAGAGATATTGATTTAATTTGTGAAGCAAAAAAACCATATCCAAGGCCTCTAGCTCTATTTTAGTGTAATTCTTCTTTTTTGATAATAATTTTCTACTTACGAAGTGAATTGGGTGATTCAAACCTTTGTCTCATGTTTGAGCCAAAAAACTCCTACTATGGCTATTAAAGCATCTACATGTACATGAAATGGAATACTCTAATTAGGTAACACCAATATGGGATATGTTACCAACCTCTAATTCAAATCCACAAAAGATGAGTGGAATTCATTAGTCTACTCAAACATTATATCTTTGGATAATAATGCCTCCATTAACATAGATATAAATGTGTACCCTTTTATGAAATTATAATAATGACATGTATGTTATATGATGATTTCACTTTGGTAGAGTTTTTAGGGGGTGGCATGCTCATAATGATTGTGATTTTATCTTGATCAAGTAAAATCCCATTTCTACACTCTTATGTTCCAAGAGAGAACCAAACTATGTAAATAACAAAAGATTTTTCAAATTCAAGGCAATGGGTAGAGCTTGACATTAGTCCAACATGATTCATAACTTGGATAAGTGTTCCTTTTAAAGATATAATATAACCCAATCATCAGGATATACGTATATAAAGTCATGGATGAAATCATTAAATGTAGTGATTACAACCCTAGATAAAACAACAAGAGCATTCTTGAAAATAAAAATAATTTCCTTTTATGAAAATAATCCCAATTCCATTGTATATGTGGTTTTCTATTGATCATCAACTGCTATAAATATATATTGATAGCTAATGAATCCATATGTGAAATAAAATGCTTCATGCCCTATAATTGAGTTTAAAACTTTGTATATAAATGGATTTGGAAATGGGTCATTTACACTAGCATCATTCAATTCCCTGTATGTTAGGGTGTTGAGCTAAAAGCTTCACCAAAGGAGCGCATTACCAAAGTTGTAGGTTTACACAGTCACCAGCGTCGGTCGGGAGCGATCGACGTCGATCAGGAGCAGTTGAAGAGACGTCGACGTCGGCAGGTATCGGCCGACGTCGGTCACAGGCAAACAGGTAGGAATCGACGTCGGTTACCTGTGCATCCAGAAAGCTATTTTTGAGGACAGAATTGAGTGTTTGCATGATGGGATTAATTCATAGTCTTAAGTTTGCATCTCTATTATTAGTAAGACTATTTTTAGAGCCCTTGTTTAAGAGGCATAACTGTTGGTTGTAATTGCATGCTCAAGTTTCCTAATTATATATGTAGGATTAGATCTTCTTAGCTCAGAAGAGTGTAATGTTGAGAAATAATAGTACATAATTGTACATGTGAATCATTCTAGGTTGTTGGATTTGATTGTACTTGAGAGAGAGAGCTCTTGAGGGAAAGAGATCTAGAGAGAGATCTGTACATCTGAGAGAGGTGTGGAAGAAAGAAGTTTCTTAAATTGTATTCCTTCTATAAAGAGTTTAATACAAGTTTTTAGGGTGGTTTCTTGTATCTCTTGTTCTTTGCTATTTATCATTCTAGTTACTTATCTATCTGATTTATTTCTGCATTTATTGCTTTCATAAGTGTAATCAAATTGTTGGTTGATAGCCAATGAATCCATATGTGAAATAAAATGCTTCATGCCCTGTAATTGAGTTTAAAACTTTGTATATAAATGGATTTGGAAATGGGTCATTTACACTAGCATCATTCAATTCCCTGTAGTCCCCACATATTATAATTTCTCCTTACCTTTTAGGTTTCACCACCATTAAACTTACCCATTCTACCTTCTCTACCAGATATATAATCCATGTTTCTTACATACAATCTATTTTAACCTTAAATTCAAGCTTCATATTAAGATTTAGCATGTATGGGAACTTCTTAATAGGCCATGTACACTCCTTGAGTTTTATGTGCATCTCTCCCAATGAAGGATATACATCCTTAACTTATGGAAACATTTTTGGGAATATATCTTGATAATCTTGTAGTAATTGAAATCTTTTTGATAGCTCTTATTGTGTTTAATAGTTTTCCAAAGTCACATGCTTTGGTGAATCATTGGTACCAATGTTCCCTACATATTTCCTTAATGACTATTGATATATCTTTTTGGATCCACATGGCATAGAGTCTCAAAGTTTCCTCCAACCTTATTTTTCTTAAATGAATAAATTTCACAGTTGTGCATCCCCAGTCTACTCTTCAATTTTAAATTTTGGTTCTTATTCTTACCACTAAAATTTAAATAAACCCTTAAATCTATGAATTCATTTCTTTCATTTTATTCTATATGTTCTCCATCATCCATGATTATATTACAAGGTTGCACTAAAAACTACTCTTTCTACTTTTTGGACTTGTAATTTTTGATATCTATATTCAAATATCTAGTTGCTTCTTACAAATAATATTTCATTGCATTTATTATATCATCTTTTCAATCATGACATAAAAATATTTTCAAAATTTTAAGAGTATTCTACACTAGGGGATTCTCATTATTAAAGACAGGTTTGAATAAAATCTTGCTCAACTTGTGTCCAATTTTTAGTTTCTTTCCTATGTTTCTGGTGAATATACCATAATGTTATAAGAGGCACTAAAGTATACTAGAATACATGCACCCTACATCTAGGTTATACACCTTGTGAAGACCATACATCAACACATTTAGGAATATGTTTTTCAAGACACTATCCTTATAATAAAATGGCCACTGATTTGTAATCATAGGTGCTATTTGAAATCGATCTCATAATAATTTGAAAGCATCTTTCTAGTGTAATTGATTTTACTTGTGTACTTCCCTCCATGTCATAATAATGACCTTCATATCATAATTCAACATATTAATTAGTTGATCTATATTTGGAACATATTCCTCTAATCTATAAATAAATTTTCCCAAGTAATAAGTCGTAATGTATCAAGGTAATTATCACTTTGTATAAAAAACCATTCTCAATTTTCTCACCTCATGGTCTCTTCTTTCACAATTCAGGATATGGGTATCATAATCAACACTCACTTATTCTTATCATAGTATAACCCTTCTTGAGTTATTTCGATGTAATCTATGTCTATTGCACCCTCTTGATATATCAAATGTACTTTGGAAATTGTAGGTGATAACATAGATGGATACTTGCATTCCCATATATGTAACTATGGATCTTGTTATTTTTTATCAAATTCTAAATTAAGGTCATTTTTTTTTCAACATAAAAATGGTTCTATCTCTAGATGTAAATTTTTGAAATCTGCATCTCATAGTGTGTTGTGCTTAGGATTTGTATCAAATTTAAACTATTTTTTGTCTCCAAATTTATAGGGTGATTCATGTTATTTATAAGTGATATAAGGCTTACTTTCATCTTTATTTAGAGGTATGATAATAATCTATCCCCTTGGTGTGATTGTACATTGTGTTGATGGGCATCTACCCATCATATGTCCACTTATTTTTTATCAACATAGAATGGTGATTTTCATTAGGATTCATATCTATGACTTAAAAATTGCCTCATAGAATTAAATCAATAACTTTTATTTCTATATCTTCTAGTTACCTAATAGGTTCTACCCTTTCATAGTCTATGACCCTCAAAGTAACTAGGTTGTAATTAAGAGGAGATCATCTAATGACTTCCCATGTTAACCAAGGGATCATATTTATTATACTTATAAAGTATAATACTCACATACTGCTAATTTAATATACATTCGACTACCAACATCTCATGGTTTCTTGTTCTTTACATATCATACCACTTATCAATGCATTTCTTCCCTATTTGTGTGTAGTCTAACACATTATATAGGATATTTTTTATGTTATGTGAGATACACTAAGTTGAAAGAGTGATTACCAACTTGAGTATATCTATCAAAGTAGTAGCACTCCATCCTACCTCATAATGTACATGATTTGTCCATACACTCGTGCATTAATGACTGCAACATCATTCTCATATGCGATCTAGTTGTGTATATTCTAAAATATCTATGTTGCCTTTATTCATACACCAATAAAATTTGTACCATGCTCTCTTATTTTTTTAATAACGATATAGGGCCCATGCCAGTTTGCTTCAAATTTTCCCTTCTTTTCTCAGTTTGCATTAATGTTCCTTTGATTCTCCTTGAAGACTAGATCACCAACTTCAAATACGTCAGTCTGTATATTTTTTTGATATTTACCTTTGAGATTATTTTGCCATGACTGAAGATAATTCAAAGAATTTTGGCATTTATCATCCAATAATTCAAACTCGTGTAGTTGTTCTTGTCTGATATTATGATCGGTAATGATGCCCCATAAAGAGATGCATAAAGAGAGGAGCTCAACTTCCACAGGAAATATCGCTTCTATCCCATAGACTAAAGAGTACGAAGTAGCTCTAGTAGGTGTTTTAACACTATTTATGTAGAACTAAAGAGTAGGATATAGTTATATATGCTAATTTTTATGTGCATCATTGATTATTTTATTTAGAATCTTAAGATGTGTCTTATTAGTGGATTCTGCTTGTCCATTCCCCTAGGGATATTAAGGTGTGAAAAAGTGTTTCTCAATGTGAAAGAATTCTAATAGATCTTCAACCTTCTAATTTTTAAAAGACTTGACATTATCTGATAATATTTTGGCTAAGATTCTAAAAAAGAAAATAATCTAATGTAAGATGAACTTTGATATTTGGTGACTTATGGTGTAGATAATTAACATAGCTTCAAACCATTTTGTAAAGTAATCTATAGCAATGATTATAAACTTATGCCCATTAGATGATGTCATATTTATCTTGCCAATTAAATCTGATACTCATATGGAAAATGGTCATGGCCTCTTGATAGGTTACAAATCTTACATAGGGGCATGAATGAGATTACTGTGTTTATGATAAGATGGACATTTGTGTACATATTGGTAGGCATATTGATCCATTGTAGGCTAATAATATCTAGTCTTGAGAAACATCTTAGCTAGGCCCATCCCACTAACATGGCTGCTAAAAATACCATCATGAACATCCTTAATTGCAAAATTAGCCTCCTCTAAGGTTAGGCATATCAATAAGGTCCCATCATAGCCTCACTGATAAAGCATGTTATCAAGGATGGTGTATCGATATGTGCAATGGATAAATGATTTGTGTTGATGATGTTATAGGTTTATTGGTAGGATATTTTTATGGAGGTAAGTATAAATGTCATGATACCATGGTAGATTGGGATCAGGGATGGCACAAATTTAAAAATGAGCCATAGATTTATGAGTTGGTAATATCAAGTGTTCAATTAGAAGATTACCTTCAAGGACATCTTCTAGAAGGTCAATCAAAGACCTGATAGTGGCCATAGAGTCAGCTACTTTTCTACTTCCCCATGGGACTTGTTCAAATGTGATAGTCTAAAAAATATATTTTGATTGATCCACTAGTTATTTATAAGGAAGCAATTTCTCATCCTTTGTCTAAAACTCCTAGTTAACTTGATTGATAATTAATTTTGAATTGACAAATACCTAAATTTTTTGGATGTTTCATTAGATAGAAAGTTGGATACCAACAATTAAGGCCTCATATTCATAGATATTATTTGTACAAGGGAAAATAATACAAAAATATTTAGGGATGAGATCACCTTGTGGGATTACAAAAAAGATTCCCACTCCCAACCCATGAGTGGTGAAAGATCCATCAAAATATCATTTCTATCTATTTGATTTTACAGTAGTCAATATGGACTCATTTTAGAAACCTTTAATAAGAGGCTTGGTATCTGCAAGGGGTGATTCTATAAATTGATCCATGATTTCTTATCATTTGATGGAATTTTGATTTACATATTATATGTAAAAATCACTTAACAACATAATATTTTGGCCATCTAATAAGTTAGGTCTAATTTTGATAGCATGTACGTAAGGGGATCAACTTTGGCTATGATCTAAACTTGGTTGTTTAGCATATTATTCTAGAGTTTTTGTGATGCAAAGACAAAAACCAAGTGAGTCTTTTCAATAGGGGTATAATTAATCTCGTATTATATCAATGTCCTTATGAGATAATAGATTTATCATTCCTTGAATTCGTCAATGTGTTGAGCTAATATATCCCATATAGCATAGATTGTTGGAGATATATACAAAATCAAAGGTCATCCTATGATTGGTGGTGATAAGACCAGAGACTTAACTAGATATAGCTTGAGATTGTTAAAATCTTATTGACACTCAAATTTCCAATTTAAATGAGTCCCCTTCTTCAAAATATGGTAAAGGGGTGGAATTTATCTGATAATTATGAAATAAACTGAGGAATGGCCTATAACTTACCTTGAAGGCTTCTAATCTACTTCAAATTTCTAGGAGGAAGCATTTCCACAATAGCTTTGTATTTTTATAAGTCTACCTCAATGCCCCTCTATGATACTATAAACCCTAATAATTTTCTTGAGGTAACACCAAGCACAGATTTTTTTGTATTCAATCTAACCTCGTATTCTTGAATTCACTCAAAGATTCGTCTTAAGACCATAGGATGTTATAATCAGAGCTTTTACTTCCCTAGAATATCATCTACATAATATTCAATAATGTCATGCATCATGTCATGGAAGATGACAATAATTACCCTTTGGTGGGTGGCTCATACATTTTTTATTCTAAAAGGCATCACTTGATAACAAAAAAAATACCCATGGAGTGATAAATGGTGTCTTGTGTTGATCTTCAAGAGTGATTTTGATTTGATTGATCCCAAAAACTAATACATGAGGGATAATATCTCATAGGCCATAGTGGAATCCATGATCATGTCTATATTTGGTAAGGGGAATTCATCCTTAGGACATGCTTTATTGATATCATGAAAGTTAGTGCAAATTCTAATTTCACCTTGTGGCTTGGCCATAGGAACAACATTAGATATCTAGTCACAATAATCAATGGAATGAATAAATTTGGCTTCCAAGAATTTATGCAATTATTCTTTGACTAAAAGATCCACCTTGGGGTGAATTTTTCAATGTTTTTTCTTAATTGGTTTTGCGTTAGGATGATCTACTAAATGATTCACTATCAAGGATGGATCAAGCCCTGGCATGTCTAAATAAATCCATTCAAAGACATCTATATACTCTTTGAGCAACTCAATAAGAATTTTTCATTCCTCGGGTGTAATAATTTCCCCTAATTTTATAATTTTAGGACTCTCTTATGTTCCAATATTGACTTCAATAACCTCCTTGATGAGCGAGGGTGATTGGTGATAAAGATATATTGGGGTGATGGTATATCCTAAATTTCTAAAGAAAAAAAATCTGGGAGCTTAGTATCTAATTTTGAATAGAAGTCTAACTCTTCAAGAGAGATTTGAATGTATTCTATGCTTGGAGAGCGATCTTAATTTTCATTTTCTTCTTTATCAATTTGATTTAGAGATGTTTTTTTCTCTTTAATGTTGGCAGATTCATTGAGATTGATAAAAAACCCTTTCTTGTGAACCCCTGATGGTATAAATTCATGTGCTTCAAAATATTCTAAAATGGCCTCATCGCTCTGAAACACATCAAAATAAGGCTCATGATTTTTATACCAGTCTATTAGGGTAGAGTAATGGAGGGAGATGTCAACAGTGGAGATGGTGGTCTCACAAGAGAGATTGGTGGTAGAAAGATCCTCATAAATACTATAAACAAAACCTATTCAATTTATTCATTAGAATAAAAATCCTTAATAAATAAAGAAGTTTCCAAAATGATATTGCTTAATTCAATGCCAAGATATTTTTACCATTAACTAATATGTTTTGGGTGATCTTGAACCCCTATAGGTTCAATCCTACCTTGGTCATCTCTCTCTAGTCTTTTTCCCCTATAATTCATATTTTGAAACATCTTCTAGAGTTAAGGTTACTTTTTCTTATGGAATTTGAAGGCCTCATCATCTGGAATAAGTCATGAATCATCAAGCTCATCAAAGTACTTCACTGATAATAGGCCTACACTAGTAAAGGTCATAGAACTAAATTGATAAATGATGGGATTATCTTTCCTCATAGTTGGGGACCCATAGCTATGTGGGGAGAGTGGTAAGTTTCCTACATAAAATGTCTTGCATTAATATAACACTAACACCCCCCTAAATCACAGCTTAGGTGGGTATTAGAATTGGTTCCCAACAATTAGGACTGATGAGGTACTCAAACATAATACAACTCCCATAAAGTGTAGAAAATGAGAAAACATGTAAGATAAAACTCCTCTCCAAAAAGAGATAAAAGAACATAATAGGACTAAAAACCCCCACTAGAGTCTATAACAGCATGTAGTTATCATGTATCCTAAAATGGAGTTCTCATAAGTGACTGTGGATCAAAAGTAGATAAAATGAAGAGTGGATCACCCTGAAATAGTGAATGTGTCTACCAAGTGCCTAATGGATCCTCAACCAAGGTGTTATGCCTATATAATTAATTGTTCTCCTCATGTAAGATATGTGGTCTAAATACTCTAATTAATGATGGTTTATTAGGACCAAAGGTTAATAATGACTACACAATGCTTTGTGATTATGGAATAGATTTCCTAGTATATGAAGTGTTTGAGATCAGTATACATGTTCCTATCATTTCTGAACTAGACCAGAAGAAAATTGATCAAGAAATAAATTTTAAACATCTAGAAGGTGAAAAGGATATGATAGAGGTGTGTCCCCATCATTACTATAGTCATATGTGCTAGAAGAAGAGTCATCAATATCATATGAGTTCTCAGGCTCATAATTGTCATCAAGTTTAGGTGAGTCCAAAGAAGAATAATCTGAAAGAGATTTATGATCAAAATGTGAGAAATTTTATATCCAAGTCTTATTATCAATAATTACCACTACCAATATAGTCTCACTTTGTTTCTCTCTAACAAACACTAAATCTGGAGTGAACTCAACTCGCATTCCTAGACTAAGGTGAGTGATCTAGTAAACTAATAGGAGATTATTTGAAAGTGAGTAAACACTTAAATTATTAAATGTTTCACCACTCACTTCAATAGACCCTCTCTTTAGAACATTTTAATAAGTGTCATGACCCATTTATATATAGGATATGTCACATGATTCCAAGGAACTTAACTCTATTTGTGAAGAGCCTATGTAATGTGAAGCACTAGAGTGAATAACCCTTATAGGAGTTAGAGGTGTAATAGTAACTAGGGCCTTACCCTTTTCTTTCCCCTTACCATTCTCTTTTACATTTTATTTACCATGGTCATTTTCTTTAGAATATACATGGGTTGATGAACTATGATTTGTAGAATCAGGGACACTGATATTGTGCTTCTCAATCATCTTAATTAGTTGTTCAATCTACTTATTTAAACATTTTATTCATCATGCTTTCTTGATAAAAACGCACATTTGATCCTATTTTTCTTAGTCTTAACAATAGAAGAAGATATATTATTTTTTATTTGTAGGTGGGAGTATTTACATCTTTCTCTTGATCTTTTTTGTTTTATTTCTTCTCTCTATTATTTGAAGCCTTCTCTTTCTTAGAAAAAATACATGAGATTTTGAGTACATCACTATGCCCATCTGTATCAACTTATCTTGCTCCTGAATCAAGTCAAAAACAAAGGTATATAAATAAGGCCTCTTCCATGCAGTTCTAAGAGAAATTTTTATGCCACAGAAAGTGAATACAAATATAGAATACTCTAGACCTCATTTGGATAGTATAGATAGAAAAAAATATTCATCTTTATTTTCAATTACACATTCTTTGAGTTGCAATCTCATAAGTCAAAACTTGGTGAAAAAAATATTTTAGGGTTTTATAGTCATCTGGGATCAAACCAATGAGCTCATTTTATATCTCATGGACTCTCATCATATCCTAATTCCCAAAGAGAACTCCTAGAGTGTTCGACACTTGAGTAGGTGTTTTGGTATATTCTATGTGAAAGAGTAGATTAGGAAAGATAGAAAGACATAGTAGTCCACAAAATTTATCACAATAGTTGAACCATTAATTTTTATTTCTATTACTGAAGGTTTAGTCTTAGTGCCCATTATAATTTGATGGTAACTCTTGGATTACAAAATTATTTCTATTATGGATTTCTATTTGTGATAATTAAAAAATGTGAGCATACTTATTAGACTTGAATACAAAGTGTAGACTAAAAAGATGTTGTAAAAGGTAAATAAAAATTGTGAAAATGAAATTGAAAACACCACCCAATATCCCTATAAAACTATTAGAGTGACCCCCCTTAAATTTAAAATTACAAGAAAATCTGTATATATGTCAGACAAAGTCGAGAATGCATCATATTAAAAAAATTGGAGGGACATCAGGCTCAGTCAATTATGCATCCAAGAGTGTATAATGTTTGGTTTCAAGGTAGTTATAGTGGAGTAAAGAATGCCAACAATGCATAGAGAATTAAAAAATAAGAACTTTTGAAGAAGATGACACTAAAATCTAGCTTATTGATCAAAAGTTATGTTCATTTGAAAATCTTGACTGCATGGAAAATTTGGGTAGAAATAGTGGGGGAAATTTTGAATCAACTTCCCCAAAATAAAATTTTATGCATCAATTTTCCAAAAAAAACTATTTATGAGCAAAAGGTAAGCACTTTTGGGTTGGAAGTGACCAAAGGCTTATTTCTCATGTGACCATGGGATAAGACCTGTTTTGGGTTTTTTCTACCTTCTTACTTTGATTGATGTGATTAATAAGTGAGTGACATCATCTAAAAAATACCTCCACTTTGAAAATTAATAATTTTAGTTTTTATTATCTTAAATTTATCAGAGTCTTTTACATCAAACAATATGGTCTTAAATTTGACATCCTCATGGCCATCATAGGGTAAAAACTGACTTGTGGTAATTTGAGTGTTCTTGGATAATGATCGATATTGGCCCCTATAACAGGAAAATAGCTCAAAATTTACATTGTGAGAGAACATTTAACACAAAATTTAATAAAATGTTATTTTGGGATGTTATTTACAATTAAGGTAAAATATTATATAGATTTTACTGGTGGCTATGGTATCTAACTGATTCACGTGAACCAACTCACAAGCTTATTTAATTAAAACATTATTAACCTACAAATAATAAAGTAAATAAATAAAGTTACTTAGGATCATACAACCCAAAAAACTCCCCCTTGATCCAAAGGGGTATGGAAGATGAAATAATAGGAGTAATAACTTTGAAGTCATCAAATAAAATTTGAAGCAACTACAATCAATGTATTGTATATCTCAGTACTAATGAAAACTAATGTCACTCTATATAGAATACCACCTTATGAGTTATGGCATAAAAGGTTGATGAACATGATCAAATCCTTATCGTCCTCTATGCTAATCATATCATACTATAGTAAAACACAATTAAGGCTTTTCCAACTACATCAATCCACATAAGGCTCCACCCAAAAGCTTGTCAAGGTGACCAATCCGTACTCTATATGGCACATCTTCTTGATGCCCAATAAATGCTAACAACCTTTACTCACTAATGACTGATCAAAGACCTACCAATGCTATATCTTATCCCCCTATCAAGTGATAAGAGAAAATTTGTGTACCAAGATAATCAAAAACAACTAATACTGTCAACTCTATGTCATGAATAGTAATGAGAGAAAGCCAAAATTGAAACTAAAATAAATAAACTATTGCTATAGAACTTTTCTTTCAAGCATTGAACCCAAACTTTGAGTGAATAGCTAACTAGATAAGGGTAATAATCCTCTAACCTCTAATGGATCCTCTAACCTCTAGTGTGACACTTACATTTTATCAATCACAAATATCCTGATGGACCTCTAAAGGATGAGATGGTGTTTGATAACATAAGCATGAGGTGTCATGAAAATTATCATTTTGAAGGTGTCGATTTCCATCAATAATACACCTTTATACATCATTTATTATATTTATCACAAAAAATATATATGTAAGTTTAAAAATATAATATAAACCATTTTTTTGTGTTTGAAACATTTGAAAACCTATAGTTTGACTAGTCACATAACCACCTTCAGATAAAATAGTGACTGACCACAAAGGTTACAACCAATATCATGATTTACATCCTTATATCACCTCATATAAAAATAGAATATTTTAAATATATTCCTTTTAATAAAAAAAAATATCCTTGAAAGGTTTTTTCCTTGTAAGATCTCCTCTTGACAGAAATTTATTTGCCAACTTCACTACAATCAATCTGAATATTGATTTCTAAGATAATTTATTTGAATTATATTTTCTTAAATTTTGACAAATTAAAAAAAATAACATGTACGTGAAAGTAATTCACTTATAAAAATTCATCCGTGTAAAAATCTTTCACTCCATTTATGCTGGTGCTTGGAGGGACCCACAATGATTTCAAGTTTTACCAAAGTTTTGACAAGCTTTTAAATTATTGTCAACACACCATGGCTTTTAAAAATACAAATGATTAAACCATATTATTGATATCTTTTTAGAATTTAAATTGAGGCCTTTTCATTTACAAAATACTCATTGAGTTATAGGTAGTCTCTAAATGTAAGTGGTTCTATTGATAAGATACTTCCAAACTACACTATTGAAAAGTTTTTTAAAGATACTCCACCACAAATGAATATCTAAAAAAAGGTCTGCCGAATCTAATATGATGTGAGATGTTATGCCTCCCTTATAATAATGAATGCTAGTTGGTTTCCCCTAAGAATTAAAAAAAAAATCAAATGTAAAATAATCAAATCAATAGTGACTAATCTCATCTTCCAAAACTCTATCCCAGAAAGATAATATTGACAATGCTTCAAAAAAACTTAACACAATTATTTATGATGTTATTGTTTGAATAATGCACTCAAAATGCACCTAATACTTCTAAAACAAGCCCTTTTTTACTGATGAAAAGTATGCATTTAGATTTTAAATCAAGTTTAGAAAAATAACAAAAGTATGAGAAAGACCACCTGTCAAACCTCAATGAATCTAATTATTGAAAACGATCCACTTCATTAGTGAGGTCTCCCTCCAAATGCATCATTTTCCTCAGCATGTTATTTTTTGCATTCTATGAGCCTACCACATAGAATAAACACTCCTTCAAACCTTTTAAAGTCGTACCAAGTAGATATAAGATTTCTTGCCATGCTTACTATACAAAGCCTTCAATATTCCATAACTAGGTCTTGTCCTCATTAAAATCATGGCATAAATTTCTCCTTCTAGGCTCTAATATTGTTGTTTGCCCATGTAGTAAGACAATAGCTTATAATTTACATTGTGGAGAGAGAATTAATATTATTTCAAGATGTTATTTGTAATGAAGGTAAAAGCTTATATAGCTTTTATTGTTGGTTATAGGATCTAATTGATTCCTATGAAATAACTCACAATATTATTTAATTAAAACATTATTAACCTATAAATAATAAATTAAATAAATAAATCTACTTTTATCATATGACCCAATAATCAAAATCCACCTAGGTTGCTTACAGGTGCATCAAAGTTCAGTGAGGGTGTTTGCACATGAGTTGGAGTCTGGAAGGGTTTCCAAAAAAGTGGTCAAATTATTTAGGGGTTACCAATAGGGTCATCAGAGTCCAATGATGGTACTAGTAGGCCTATCAAGTTTCAATGGTATTGTTGATAGGCTTTTGGGTTTTGAATACTATGTTGATATGGATTTTAGGATATGATGAGTGTGTTATAAATGCTATCAAGATCTAACAAGTGTATTGGTAGCGTTGTTAGGATATGATGAGTGTGTTGATAGGGTTGGTAGGATTAGATGAGTGTGTTGGCAAGGTTGTTGGATCTAATGTGTGTGCATATAGGGGCCCAAAATTATGCCAACTACAAAAATTCCCTATGAGGGGTGGAAATCTTACCAAATTAAAGAAACTTATAAAAAAGGAAAATTTTTTATGGCTCTCCAAAATATATAAAATACCCATTTGAAAAATAGAAAACCCTAGAAAAAACCATAATTTTTTTCCTGGTTTGAGAATCCCACTATACATAAATGCATGAAACCACCAAAAAGCCTCGAACCCCTCTGGAAATGGCTAAAAATGGATATCATGAATCTAGGTCATGTTTACAATTGATTTTAGGGTTTTTTCACGTTATATATTTAATGGTACTATCCATTTTTTTATATGAGACTCTATCTATATAATTTTCATGAATTTTCACAAAATCCCACCAAACCTATGAAAAATGAAAAACCTAGCTAAATGAATGCAATAAAATATATCACTGAGGATTTAATAAATGGTAAAATGGTCATTAGAGTAGAGCTTTGATAACATGTTAGATGACTCCAGATCTTTGAACATCATAGATTGCTTGAAAACCTTAGGAGTGGGTGAGAACAAGATGCAAAGAAAAAGTGAGCTTCATAAAAAATGTCTATTAGCTGATTATCCAAAAATTAAAAAGGAGGTACATTATATAATGAGATATTAGGTCACCATAAAGGTAAAAACTCAACTCATAATTAGAAAACATATTAAGTGTATTTCCCACTTATGACCTCAACAATCATAAGTTGACTAACATATGTGTAAGTATAAACAAAAATGGGAAAAATCCTAAAGTAAAAATAATTAGGTTAAATTTTTTGTAAAAATAATAAAAAATGTAGTCTTCATGATGTTTTTAAAATTTCATTCAATTGGATAAACATTGGTAAATTTATGATATTTTTTGTAACTATTATTTAGCCTAAAAATGTCATATGCCTAGTTTACAGATGGTTATTTAAATTTTGGTAAAGTTATGGCAATAGTTAGATTTATAATTTTTTAGATGTGATATAAATTATATTTTATAAGTTGTATTACAAATTTCAGATCAACTATACAATTAGTGGTAAATCTATGATAGTTCTTGTAACTATCATTTAGCCTGAAAATGTCATATGTCTAGATTGACACTTGGAAAGTTGGTTTTTTGGGATGCATAAATGTTGTGTAAGATTTATATTGATAAAAAATTTCATATGTTATTAATATTATTTTAATATCTATGTTTCAAATTTCAATTTAACTTGATAAATTTTGGTAAAGTTATAATGGTTTTTTTAGTTGTTATTCAGCTTGAAAATATTAGTTGAGTATCCAATCTAGTCTGTAACACTTGGAAAGGTGTTTCTATGTGTGCGGTAATAATTGGAATGAAAAATATTACATGGTGATATTAAATTTAGTTTAAAATTTATGTTTAAAATTTTAGGATAATTGGATAAATTATGGCAAAGTTATGGTGGTTTTACTAACTGTTATTCTGCTTGACAATTACTAACAGTTAGGTATTGATATTGAAAATTGAATGTTGCCTAAATATTTTATTTTATGTTAATGTCATGGAAGTTAAGAAGAACCCCATAAATATTTGGATGTCCACATGGCTATGATATTTGGATTTAAATAAAAAATTTAGAGAGGAAGAGTTATGAATGAGTATAACTCTCCAAGAGCATAACAAAGAGTTACATCAGTTTAGTAGGAATTATATGAGAATATAGAACTCTTTCATGTACTAAAATAAGCTTGTACAGGAATGTGTGAAAGTGTTTGAGAGTGTTAATGTATTTTCTACCATTTTTAAGATTAATGTAATGAAAATATATTGTGTCAAGTCTGTGTATGTGATGAATGTGTGACCATGAATGAATGTCTAACCCTAGTAACATATAGATAAAGTTAAACCTTAATTAGTTTCCCTCTCCTATGTTTGCACCAAGTGGTATCAGAGCAAGTTTTTTACCTTATGGTTTGAGTGTATGAAACTTTTGTATGAGTTAATTTTCAAGCTTTGAAAGAGAGGTATGTTGAGTGTGTTGCAAGATGTGAAAGATAAGCTTGAATAAGTTTTTGTAGGTGTGAGATAAGTATTTCAAGTTGGGAGGGAGTTTAAGAGGATATTTTTTAAGTATGTTTTATATTTTTAAATAGAATATTTCTAATTGGGGTGAGATATGGCACATAAATTAAGAAGATAACTAAGTTTATAAGACTTGATAGATATTTTGAAAATATTCTAGACAAAACTGGATCTAATGGATATGTCTACATAAAATGGTGTTGTTTCAGTTTCAAGTGAATATGATGATGAAGATATAATGGTGGGGTTAAGTTCAATATAACCAAGATTGGATGCCTTGGAAAGAGTCCAAGTAAGTAGAGGAAAATATTACAATAGAAAAAAAAGACCAACAGAGGTCATAGTGAAGTGAAGAGGAAAGTATATTTGTGATAATGATTTGTTATGTGGTAAATAATCCCTAATAAGATCATGAAATGGATAGTGGATTTACAAGTGTATTTTTAATATGATATTGTTGTAGACCCTATGAGGGTAAAGGATGTAAGTAAGATACTATGCAGAAGTGAAACTGTGTATTTGAAAGATCTCAAATCAAGGAGACAAGGAAAAGGTAAGAAGAAGGTGAGTGGATGGGAGCATAAGGTTTCCAAGTTATTGGGTCATTTTATACACCCAAAATTGAATCAAGAGTTACTGAAGAAGCTTCATGTGATAAGGATTGAGAGAGATAATAATAAGAAGATTTTCATGAAAGGAAATATGAAGGGGAAGTTGTCATGTGAGCATCTCAAGTCTAATTTTAGAAGAATCAAGGATAATTATGCATATCTAGAGTATAAGGTTTTATTGGAAGACAAGAAGAGGGTGAGGCTTCCATGTGAGAAACCCAAGTCACTTTTTTAAAACAACAAGGTGGAATAGAGTTGTGAGTAGACCATAGAAGAGTAAATACTCATGCAAGAGGATATGGAGGTGATCATAGTGGAAGCAAAAGTAGACCCATTATTTTATGATGGGAAATAGTTTGTGGTGTCCCATAAGTGGGAAAATTGTGAATCATCCATAGTGAATGAAGATAGTAAATTTTTCTTTTCTAGTTTGGATGGTAAAAGGGTTGAGGACAAGCAAGGAAAGTCACAGGTTTATATAAATGACATAATAGAATTTAATGAAGATATCATACAAGACGATTTGTAAGTTTCCATGAAGGAAATAATAGAGGTTGAATAAGTGCAAATCAATGCACATGAGGAGAGTAGGGTTGTGGAACATATATTTGTAGGAGAAAAAAACATTAATAATTATGAGGAGAGAAAAACCATGATGGTTGTTAAAAATGGGCCTTTGGGAGTCCATCATGAGGGATAAATTTATGAGAAGACTATGAGCAACAAAGAATACAAGGGTAGCATGTCCTAGCAATGTGACTGAAGAGGAGAAAGAAGTGATTGTGGGAACTCTTGATTCCCTTAATATGTTTATTCAATATGTAGGTACAACAAAGGATATGGAGATTGATATGGTGGACATGTTTGTACCAAGAATATTGAAGGATGAAAATATTGTTGCATATGTGGAAGCAAACCACATAAATGTTAGATGAGAGACTCTTATGAGTCAATATGTGCATTGTCATCATATGGACAAGGAGAGTGAAAGATTATTTGCATATGACATGAAGGAGATGAAATAAGGATATAATAATCAGCTTATCACTAATATAAAGAGTTTTAGAAGTGAAGAGGTTGTGTCACAATAACATAGGGAGAGTAATAAAGGCTTTGAGAAGCCCAAGATTGATAAGAATTAAGATAAGAGTGTGAATATGTATGAATAATTAATGGGGATGGTTAGGTATCATGTTTATAAACTGATTTATGATTATAACCAATGTGTAGGTGAATAAATGGAGAGAGAGGAGGCATTCAAAAAATAATTATAGTGAGACACTTGAGTTCACAAGGTATGAGGAGTAGTTTGCTTTCATATCATCTAGAACGTGCAGAGAAGAAGATGATGTTTTTGCATAGGTGGATAAGTTTATTGACATGGTAGTGAGTACAAAAATAGATGGGAAGGTGAATACTATGCTTGACGTGGTAATAGAGGTTATGGTTTATCATTTGGATGCCCAAATGTATGTTGAATCTGCTATGATAATATTGATGATGAAATAAGAGATGACATATATGAGTGAAGAGATACCAATAGCGAATACTGATTATAAAATAGGTTGGATATTAAATAGAAAAAACCAAGAAGGATTTAAGAGGAAGTGGTTAATCTGTGGTGGTTTTAATCCCACAAAGTATAGTAAGATGCAAGAGAAAACATCTTGGTGGATGTGGTAAGATGAAGGTGGGTTTCATTCCACAAGAAGATGTAAATCAAAAAGGATGAGACTTTGGTAGAGGAGGATGGACCATGGTAGGTCTAATCCCATAAAGGAATAAAACTATGGTTGGTATAACCCCACAAAATGAGGAGTGAGTAAATATAATAAGAAGATGGAAATAAAGAGTAAAGGAAAGATGAAAATGATAGATTTGAAACAAGCAAGAAGGAGTTGGAAATGAAAGAACAAGCAAGACCATTAGTTGAATTAAATGGTGTGGTGTAATGAAATTCCATGACCATTATAATTCATGTTCAAAAGAGTGGTTTTTCTACTTATTCCATCTATGTGAATAGGAGCTCATACTTTATAAACCTTGGTTGTCTAATGTAGAAGCATTCAAGGGTTTGTGAAAATATTATATCAACTAAAAAAAAATTATGGTTTGTTTATTTGGGTTTTTATTTGGTGACATTTTTGGTATGATCTTTTTAACCTATTAGAATTATGTTGCAAAATTAATCATTTTCTGTGGACAAAGTATGGAGATTTTTTATTTGTTTCATTAGTCTACATGGACTATAAAGTCAAAGACACTTGTTAGAAATAGTTATTAAATTATGGTAATAATTATATTATGATATTTTGTGAGGTCATATTACTTAAATATTAAAACATTTACACAAAATTTTAACTCATTTTGAGTCATTATGACAATGTACCATCTATTTCTATCAGAGTATGTCATATGCCTAGTCTATAGATGGTTATTTACTTGCAATAAAGTTGTGGTAATAAATGGTTTAAAAATTTTGGATAAGTGATGTAAAATTAGTATACATGATTATTTTAAAATTTCATCTCAATTAATAAATATAAATAAAGCTATGATAGTTTTTGTAACTTGTTTTTAGCCTGAAAATGTCATATCCTAATCTATCGATGGTTCTTTACCTTGTGGTAAATCTAGGATAAGAATTGGGTTGAAAATCTTTGATATGTGATAGAAACTATATTCTAAAAGTTTTCTTTTTAAATTTTATATCAATTTGATAAGTAGAGGCAAAGTTATGATAGTTCTTATAACTATAATTCATCTTTTAAATGTCATATGTCTAGTCTTACACTTGGAAAGCTGGTTATTTGGGCTACAGAAGTTACATGTAAGAGTTGGATAAATTTTATGATATGGTAGGAATAGAATTTTAAGAGTTTACTTCAAATTATATGTCAATTACATAACTTTTGGTAGAGTTATGATGGTTTTTCTATCTATCATTTGGATTGAAAATGTCACCTAAGTACCATGTCTAGTCTATGACACTTGGAAAGGTGGTTCTATTTTTATGGTAAGAATTAGAAAGAAATTTTTTTGTATTGATATAAACTATAGTGTAAAATTTTTTTTTAGATTTTAGGATAATGGGATAAACTTCAATAAAGTTATGTGGTTTTACTAACTATCATTCAACTTACAACATCACTTGACAGTTATTGATAATTAGGTAATGATCTTGAAAAATTTGAAGGCCACATAAATATCTTATGTTATGTTGAATTCAAGGAAGTTGAATAAACATCCCATGAATCTTAGGATATTGATAGGGATATGGTATTTAAAGAAATAAAATTTTGGAGAAACGAAGAGCTATAAAGGAGCAAAAATCTCCAAGAGCATAACAAAGAGTTTTATTAGTTTAGAAGGATTTATATGAGAGTCTAAAACTCTTCATGTATTAAAATAATCCTATAGAGGCATGTGTGAGAGTGTTTGAGAGTGTTAATGAATCTCACTATAATGTTTTTAATATTAATGCAATGAAAATGTGTTAAGTGTGTCAAGTCTAAGTATGTGTTCAATGTGTAAACATGAGTGAATGTTTGACCCTAGAAACACAGAGATAAAATTAAACCTTAAGTGGTTTCCATCTCTTGTGTTTTCACCAAATAATTTTCCTAATGATACGATAGTTGGTTTAAATTATTTGAAATCATTGAATGGGTTTTGTTAAGTATGGATTCATTGGTGTGGTGGGCTCACTGAATATTGTGATGCCATTGAATAAAATTATATATGTTGGTGTGGCATTGTGGGTGGCCTAACATACTAATGTGTAATTCCCTTATTAAATTTAATACCACAATGCCATTAGACCATCCATCTAACTAGTGATTGACATCAATCATATCTATGGGAGAATCGTGGGTCTTTATTTGTCAATACCAACAGACCTAAGTTACTTTCATACCATGACATCAGTGTTGGAATTGATAAAAAACTAAGGTTATCCCAATAGCCAAGTAAACCAACTAGTTATCTCTTATGTCAAGACAACACCATGGCTCATGGCTCACAAACAACGCATCTCATTTGTGTTTATCTCATATATCATGTGATAAGATAGAGGTTACATGTAACATGATGAGGCATAATACCTATAGTGTAGCACCATATAGATATAGGGTTTGGTGTCTCATGTCAATTTCTAAGGTAGACATTGAAAATATCATGACCCCATAGTTTAGATAGGAATCAATATAGTGTTATTGTGTTGTTTATGGCCTATAATTCCCATAATCTCAAGTTAAAATGACATAAAGGGGTGGTTGGATATACATGGTTCACCAATGTGACCCAAATTACCCCAATCATACCACTTTGTCTTGCTTTCAAAGAGAATTTGGGTGATAACACACACACACACACACACACACACACACACACACACACACACACACACACACACACACACACACACACACACACACACACACATGCCCCAAATCATCTACATTTGTCCTAGTCATAATTAAATATGGTGTTGTGTGGATTTTAGCATATAGGGGACGTAATCACAAGTGAAATCAACATAAAGGGGTGGTTGGGTGTGTGCAAGTCACTAATGTGACTTAAGTTTCCCAAATCACACCACTTTGTCTTGAATTTGAAGTAAATTAAGGTGATCATGCATAAATTTATCTAAAATTGTTTACAAATTTTAGTGTTTGTAAGTGGATATAGTTGTGAAATCAACATAAATCACTAGATGGATGTGCAAGCATCAAAATCACACCTTTTTTTCTAAATTCAAACAAAAATGGGGTGATCATGAACAAATGTGCCTATATTTTTTTGCATTTGCCTTGGTCATAAGTGGATATGGTGTTTTCATGTCACTTTCAGCCTATAAGGGATCTAATTGTAAGTAAAATTGGTATAAATGGGTGGTTGGGTGGGTGTGGGTCACCATTGTAACATACGTTTCCACATGCACACCACTTTGGCATGAATTCAAATAAAATTAGGGTGACTGCTCACAAATGTGCCCCAAATTTATATTTGACAAACTAAAAACTCCTAGAAATGTCAGCAAGTAATCTTTAAGGCTCTAAAACCTTAAAAATTGACACTCATTGCAAACTTTATGCCTTTAAATCCTAAAGTTCAAGACTAAAATCCTAAAAATGACTAAGTATTGAACAACTTGTATTTTTTAAAAATATATTCCAAATCATAACTCGTGGCATTATTTGACTGATTCTAAAATATGTGGAGTGACCCTAATTTATTATAATTATTAAAATAAATGTAAGCTTATACTTAAAATTTATTTTAGTAAAGTGGCACCCTACCTTTTAGTTGTTCTAGTTCTTTTGTTTATAACACTAAAAAATTACATATGCGATATAACATGTATGTGTTATAGCACATACACATTACCACATGTATAAAATGTTGAAGTGTTACAAACTAAAAACACTTATAAACATCATAGATTTATAATTTTGTACACACTATAACATGTACATGTTATAGGCTTGGTATTTATTGATCATAATTCAAATAACATGTACACATTATTTTAATACCATGCACACGTTTCTTGTGAAATCATGAAAATGTCAATGAAATGGTCCATCAACTTCATGCACTTACCCTACTTATAATTAAAATGTATTTTATTAAATACACACATACACATTCACTTCTTTAGTCTCTGGTTCTTACAATCCTTCAAACATATATACGATTAGTAATGTGTATGTTTTATATCACATACACATTATATAACACGTATGCATTTTAGGTTCAATGATTACCGATCCAAAAGTATAAAAGTGCATACATGATTTTCTGTAAATTACATTTTGGCTGAAAAATGTTTGTTGTTTTGCCTCCAAACTTCCTAAACTTACACCTTTGGATAATGATGTTTTCAGCGTTAGTTTTAATGCATTCAAACAAGGATCAACATGTTTAACTCATTGGTCATTATAACTACCCTCTTATATGGTTATGAGGATTGGGGACCATACCTTCAAGAAAAGGACAAAAAAATAGAATAGGTGTTTTTCAATATGTTATCCAAATATAACCATACAATATATCAGTGCCTTATGCCATCATCAGTGCATAATTTGGCACAACCCACTCATTCCTATATAGTTATGTTTTATGGGGTGACAATGATTCAAAAAATTAGATAGTTTGGTAACTCCAAGAGTGGCCTCCTTAGGTATCCATACCTTTCATTCATATCCTCTATGGATTAAAAACATTGTGGGATCAATTTGTATTTGTATGCAAGAACCTTCTCATTGGTCCACCTTGTTTCTTCACACCTTTGATCTTTAGATTGATAGGCTATCATTACTTAGCTTCCTAGTGCATGCTCCTAATCTCTTCATGATAGAAATAAACAAGGGTATTCATACTGATATTTATAGAGCCTACCTCCACTCCACATGATTTGAACCTAGGAAAGCCACTTTCCTCAAAGCATCAACACTACTCAAACTTATGTCTTCACTTTAGTGATGGTTAATTTAAACATGAGGTTCATCAAACCTTGCTTATTTATAGCTTAAGGGTTTCCCTTTCTCACCTCAAATTTTTATCTCATTAGCTTCACATTTAAATAGATCACCATATCCATGGGCAACACTATATTTTTGATATTTTATCTTTGGATTTGATATTGAGGACTATTTTATTTTTAATTGCTCTCCTTATTACCAAAGAAGAGGACAAATATTTTTCATCTTTAGAGATTCATTTGGCTCTCTAAAAATGCAAATAGCTTAAAAAGACCAAGATGCTTAGCTATCTTCCTTTAGGATATGTTTGACCTTTGTTAACAACATTCTAGAAAACATTCCCCCAAGGGGACCTACACCGAGTTAATTGCATCCTACTTCCAATCGTCATAAACCATCAGTAGGAGAAGGCCCCATGGCCAGATTCCAAACTTATATGGTAGACCCATGAGTCATTAAAGACTCAATGACTTATATCGCCTCAAATCCATCACATGCTCCTTTACTATTTTGAGTATTAGAAGTGCTTTCCCAGAGCAATGTGTTTCATCTCACTGCATGGGACCCTCCTCTTTTTTATCATCTTCATGATATTATATTTTGAAAAATTGGTACACTTTCTAAATACTCTTTTTATATTTAATTCTCTTTTATATTCCTTAAAATGTAAGATTACACTCCCAATATTTTTTTGCATTATACGTTTCATAACCCCATAGACCAATATTAATTTTTAATGGACTTTGATAAATAAATTAAACTAAATTACAATACATTATCACCTTGACCTTTTCGAGTTCTTATATGCTACACGATATTAATCATTTTAGTGGGAGTTCCCTCATTATGCTTATTAAAAAGTTTTTTAATAATATTAATATTAATAAAATGATGTTGTGATGTCATACCAAACTAGATAGTAAATTTAAACATGTTAAAACACCTTCTTAAGAATATTTATATTAAACCTACTCCATAAAAAATTATTATATTATTTAAATGTTTTAGAATTATTTTAAATCTAGAATGTTTTAATTATTAAAATTACCAATCCACCTAACCGAGGAGTTTTATACCCAACCTCTTTGATTAAAAGTCAAATTATCGTGTATTCTTAGAAAGAAAATTATGTGATCTTATATGTCCCATATTCTCATTATGTGTTCCAATAAAATAGATCCTTTAACTACTAATTCTTTTAGTGATATATCTGTCAGTTTTTAATCCGTTAAAAAGGATCCCCAAACTACTTTGTTGTGTTTTAATCTTTAAAAATGGATCCTCACACTAGTAGGTCTTTGAATGATATGTTTGTCCTAAAATTTAAAAGGGTCGCATGTATATAATTTATTATATTTGATTGTCATGTTTTATTGGATCGTAGGATATATTAAGGGAATTTTATTACATATCGAGGACAAAAGTGCATACGACTCACTTTATTTAGTGATTTAATTTTATTTAAAATTAAAGGTTTGTTATTTAATATTTATAGAGCTTCAATTTTAATTTTTGATGTTCGATGATTCTTATTGATTTTAGATATGAGAGTTTATTATTTAATGATACATGAAATTTTAATTGCATTCTATTTGTTATTTATTTTGATAGTATGATGGATCCATAGGACTTCCGCTAGTTCAATTACATATAAGAGATAAATGAAGTATCATATTAATAATTAACTTTGTATTTAGCATTTAACTTTTTTTACTCATGAATCATATTTGTATAAGGAAGATAAGTGTAATTTTACAAGTTCTAAGACTTAAGACTTGATAACTCAATACTCAAAGACTCATATTTGTAGTGGCATTTATATCATTTTATATGTCTTAATTTGAAGTATGTGCTCTCATCACCTACTTAATAATTAAGCATGCATCTCAAAGTGGAAGAAAAAGTAGACACCTAAAAAATGGATCATTAGTATTTATTTCATGTTATCTTATATTGTTTATACACAATTTTCTATGTATAGGTGAATAATTTAAATTTAACATTAGTGAACCATTATAACGACTTCCAATGTCTATACTTTTCCTTGCACATCATTGTGCAATCTCCATACTACCTTTTCATTGTCCCATCCCATTTCCATGAATGTTTGTACAATCTTGACCCATATCATGACTATATGTGTGGTCCTTTCATAGTTGCTTATGCCATCTTTTAAATAGGGTTGGCCCATCCATTCTTTCCACATTTGTCACTTGGGGGTCGATCATGCACACACAATGTACACCAATTCCTCCAAAATTTAAATTCAATCATATATAAATAGACAATTGAGTTAATTTTTTAATCAATCGGCACATATATAATATATTGAGCACATATTACATATGTATACGATATATTATATTATTCTACAGCATTACGTTGTGATTCTGTGAATACTTTGAGGGATTTGAAAAATAAGAAAGGGAAACACTAACCCTAATTACATAGACCCAAAAAACAAACCCTCCATAATTTATACTTTGCAAGATTAACTCATTCAAGAGAGGTCAAAATTCAAAGTGTACAAAACTAAGTTAAAAAATAATCAATTAGAAAATAGGCGAATAAAGCTATCAGATAACTTTATAAATAACACGCCTAATCAAAATCATCCATACATTTCTAACACCTAATCAAAACTACCAATACAATCATAAAATTTGACCAATGTAATATCTACATTCTTTATATCTTCTTCATTCTAAAATTAATACAATTATATACAAAATAGTTTCAAATTTACATGAACAAAACCAAATTATAATAAAAACTTTTTCATCATCTAAACTTTATCATCTAAATAAGAAAAGAATACCTTATATCTCTGTATGCTCAAGTGTGCAATTAATTAAACATTGTTTCCTCCATTACCTACTTTTTTAGAAAAGTCTTAAAGGTCTGCTACACCTGTTCAACCTCCACCATACGTTGTGTTGTCAAATTGGTCATTCTCTTCCTCTTAATTTTGTGATCAATATTGTTTACAATTTTTTCTACCTATTTCTATTTCTCAGCGGGATTAAATATTCAATGAATTGCACCTGATTTGAATCCCTACTTCTGCCTATTTCGTGTAAATCTTAGCATACCTAGCATCGATTCTGTTGAGATCATTTGATCACTTATTTTCCTCTTTCATATTGTTTTGGGATAATTGCCAGCACGACAGAAAAGAGATTTATTGCTTTATTTTCCTGTTTGAGTCGAAGGAAGAACCCAATTCATCCATGAACACAAATTACAAGGGCCGTGCGATGAGATATATGTAGTTGAGGAGGGCGAAACTCTGCAGACAATAAGTGAGAAATGTAACGCTCCATTTACTTTGATGGACAATCCCCATATTCTGGATACAAATGATCTCTCACAAGGCCTTATTTTTAGAATCACCTCCTTAAACTCATAAGGATACAGGTGATAAATTAGGATGTAAATATGTTACACACATCTCAACCACTCAATTAAAATTGTTAGGTGAGAATTGTATGAATACATTGACCAGTGACTCAATTTGTGTGTTTTCTATGGAGTTGTTATTAGGTATATTATTGGCTTAAAACTAGTCTCTTCTGGGAGATTATGAAGGTTATCTTGTTACATAAAATCAGGGTTTTTATTTGTTTACTCTCATCATTTAAATTTATATAATTTGGCATGTCATGTTGGATAATCTAAGTTACTTCATCTTTTTTGATATATAATTCATAATGGTAATTCTTTTTATTTTATTTTATCCATCCACATGTATGGATAAACTTCACGACATCAGATTTAGTTGTTGTCATTCCATTAAACATCTTTTGGAGATGAACATGACATATATTCTTGGGGAAGGAGATTCTCGTGAGCAGTAAAATTTCCTAAGTTCTTCGGTATTGTGACATGTTGTAGCATCTTTTAGATCTTTTATCATTAGAGTGATTATTATCTATCTCTTAGATTTATTTTTCATAAAAGGCATTTTTTAAAATTGGAACTCGTTGATATATTTAATAATTATATAAAAATATAATATGTAGATGGTTACAACAAAAAGTTGGTTGGTTGTTATTCACAGTTCCATCTCCATGCTAGTAAATAAAATAGTTTAAAATAATTAAATTGTCAGTTAAGCATAATAATCTAGAAGTAAAATCAAATTATCAAACCACAAGAGAGAGAGTTAAGCTTGTGTTGAAGCACTAGAAGATGGTGGAGGCAAAGCAACCTTAGAGACCTAAGCACCCCAAGAAGAGGATTCAATTGAAAGAGGATCAAGTGCCACCCATCCCTCCTAAGTGGTCTCAGAAGGAGCTATAATATGCTTTGATTCCCCAACCAAGAGGTGATGGCACATAATGCCCTACTGGCTCGCCACACTGCACAGGTTAAGTCTACTAAGATAGGCTGATAGAGGACTTTTCATGTGACGATGGGCTCCATCTCCCCTTCCCCACCCCCTCCTTGTTGAACAACATGGGAAGATAAGCAACTATGAGATTAGCTTTGTTGACATCTAGGTCCCAATGGAAGAGTGCTATGGAAGAGTTGGTTAAGAGGAGCATAGCTCACGATGCAAGGAACACATCCCTAGTGGTTGAAGAGTTCTTGTAAATGTTGAAATTCCAAATCCACCCTCTCTACCTACACTTGTATCTTTAGAAAATCCAAAGAAATAACATGCACTTTATCATCAAAAATGAACTACCTAGAAAGCTTTTCATTATTAAAAATAGTTAAATTTCTAGACTTCTATAGTTGAAACAAAATGATAGCTCTGAAAAAATATACATAAAGGCAATATATGTAGGCCACTAAGCATTGTCCCTAAAAATTCCATTCTCTAATTGAGTGGCTCTAGGTGATTAGGATAAAAGAGTCTATAAATCCACTCCCAGGAAATAAGAGCTCTCAAACATGTCTAAAAAAGGTGCATGAAGGTTTCACATCGAAAGCATGCAGGAAACTCGAGATAAAGAATCCCATTGTGCCTGAGAAGTTCCCCTAGAGGAAGACCTAGATAAAGTAGACACCAAAAAAAATGAGATATGTTTGGCTTGAACTTGGTATTCCAAATCTTATCTTATTGAGTTGGTTTTGGGAAAGGAATTAAGACTCTATCACTTATTGAGTTCACCCAAAGCCAAAGAAAACATACCCATGATCTAATAGAGGAGTCTTGGAGAGTAATATTATAACGTAAAACTATAATTCCACCTCCAATCCTTCCACGAGGAAAGTGGGGGTTGCAAACCCATTTTATGAATCATGACATCTAGCATTAAGTTTTGAATACACAAAAAAGAAGGCAAGTCTAAATTTAAATTCTTGTTCTTGGTTTTCAAAGAATGTTATGCATCCGATCATGAGAGGAAACCAAATCTTGAATCGTACAAACCCATTTTTTAAAAATCCAAATATTTTTTATGCTTCACATATCCACCAATGGGAGGTTGGAATTTGTTGTGATAGGGGACCACTAAATATTGCAGTTATGAAAAGAGAAAGCAGTTTGAAAATAATCACCGACCTACTTTAGAAAAAAAATTCACTTATTTGAAATATTTTAAGAAGCTCTCGCCCACAGAGGACCCCTTCTATCTT
>JARHVA010000698.1:3152500-3317500 GCA_037957365.1 Torreya grandis | reverse complement strand
CTCACATCATGCCATATAAATGGCTTCTTAGGGCATATAAATATAAATATTACCTAAATTATCATTACTTTAGGTTTAAAAAATACAATTACTATACATATTCTCATTTATCTCTATCTTCAAATCAGGTGGTGTTGGGGAGACATGAATCTTGGGACACAAGTTCAAACACAAAACAAACCAAGTAGAGTATGTGCACAGAGTTGGGGGACAATTTCATGGACATTTTAGGTCACGTGATCATGTTATTAAATAACATGATCATGTTATTTAATTAACATGATCATGTAATTTAAATTATGGCTCGATAATTATTGATCCATAACATGTACACATTATTGAGAAAAAAATAGTGTGTATGTGTTATTATAAATTCAAGTAATTTGTACACATTGTATAATATGTACACATTATATAATGCAACATACAATGCATACTCATTTATTTTTTATAAGACCAAAACCATCTCCATGAGTATGTGGGAGTTTCACGTGAAGACAACTTTGGCCATAAGCTTATATTTACTACTCTAAATGTTAAGTATTTATTTTCTTATACTTTAAATTTATTTTATTAAATATAAGAAACTAGGGTCACTCAACATCTGATAGAGTTGTTCTCATAGTTGCATGCCTTACTATTTGGAAAATAGTTTTTCAATATCCAATCAAGTCAGTACTTAGGCATTTTTAGGGTCTAAGTATTAAACCTAAGGATTTCAAGACATAAATTTTTCAATTGATATCCATTTTTGGTAAACATATAGTCATGTTTTAGGTTTCTATGCCTTCCAAATTGATTCCTGGCATTTCTAGGAGTCTTAGCTTTGTCAAATTTGAAGTTTTTAAACCACTCACTTTGAAATTGATGCAAAGTGATGTGATTAGAGTAGCATAGGTCACATTGATGACATGTACACATCAAACAACCACTTTGTGTTAATTTCACTTGTTCATCATCCCTCCTTCATCCTTGATCACTTTATACTCATGTCTCATCACCTCTAATCACTCTCTCATCATTATTCATTGTCTCTAATCACTCCCTCGTTAACCCTCACCATCCCTAGTCATCTCTAATCACTTCCTCATGATCCTTGATTACTCTGTCATTGACCCTCACTATGCCTCATCATCCCTAATAACTCACTCCTTCACCTTTCTCATCCCTCATTGACCCTCACCATCCCTCATCATCTTTAATCACTCCCTCATCATCCCTAATCACTCCCTCATTGGCTCTCACCATCCCTAATCATCCCTAATCACTCCCTCATTGGCCTTTACCATCCCTAATCACCACTTCATCATCCCTAATCACTCCCTCCTCATCCTTCATCATCTATAATCATTCCCTTATTGACCCTCAAAATTTATCATCATTTATAATAACTCCCTAATTTCCCCTCACCATCCCTTGTGATGTAGATCCCTATTGCATACTCCACTTGTCTAAGCTCTTTGACAATATCCACCTAGCTTTCACTTTGTCTTTTATTTTTTGATCTATATCTTTGGACCTTGCATATATTTCAAATTTAAATCTTCATTTTATTCATTTCATTTATTCTCCACCATTCTTTGGATGGTCTCACCAAACTCTTCATTCTATTCTCCTTACTCAATGCATTCAATCTCTCTTATTTTGAGACTATCCCCCTTACTAATCTTTATGCTTTATAATAAATTGGATCAAACCTTGTCTATGGTTCCTTAGGATTTAATAGGGATTTGAAAAACTTCCTTCCACTCCTTTTATTTATCTCTAACTTCTTCTCAACCCTACTTAACTTCTCAACACAATCCTCATATCATACACTACCTCTTACTCTATCATAGACTCTCCTTGTATAGAATCAAATCATCAAATAAACCTCATTTATGGATACCCTATAACATATCCAATTTCTTCACAAATTTCTAAGCTTTGGTTCAACTATTTGATAACTTCTTTTAGCTCTTTCTACTATCAGATTAGGTCTTTAGGTTTCCTTATACCCTGTCTACCACACAATCCTCCCCCATCCATACTTACACAACTTAAAAACATGATATTATATTTTTTCATGATAAACTCAAACTTTTCACCAAATTTCATCAATTATTGATGGTTACAACTCCTAAAAACTCACTTTGAAAGTAGAAACCCTAATACATGGTTTAGACTAGTTTTACAGATCCAAGAAGGTTCAAAATGAGATTTAAATCTTCCAAAGGTGTTTATCATGAATTTTACTATTTTATTAGGTATTATTTTACCCTAAATGTTTTCAAAGTGTTATATTTCCATTTTTAAGCTACAGTAGATTGACTTAACCAAATTTCAATAGACTATATACTCAGTCACAGATTTATAGTAATCTGAGAAGAGGTTGTTTATTCTAATTCATTACAAAAAGGGTTATAAATCAATATAAAGGTTTAAAATCCTCTAAAAAATTTTACACACTTTAAAAAATCAATTCCTTCCATCTATAACACCTAATTTTCCAATTTCCATGAGATACCACTTTGACTGTGTTAAGTTTCTTGATGACTGCAGGATTGTGCTAGCTTTATTTTATTTCATCCAAATTTATGAAATATACTTGAAATAATATAAGACTTAATGATCATATTAGAATAAAATCACCAGAATATACATTTAAATGTTCCCTCTAATGCATTCATATACCTTCTCACACATATGTATATTCAGAACTTTTGCTCACAGAAGATAGGGTTGTGTTGTTTAACACAGAATGTCCTTAGCAGCATAACAACATACAATTTTTAAAGACTATTAATGAATTTTTATTTTAAGTTAATATTTAATCATACTTTCAAAAATCCCACCAAATAGAATTTCCTCTTCCATAAGACTCTGACCTTCACTCAAATTTCAAGGCATAATTTGTAAAAGCATAGAGTAAACAATTTGTAATTTGAACATTCAAAAGATTTAAAACGCAAATGAAAAATTCTATAATAACCATCAAATAAAATGTGTCTTCAACTTACCACTGACACCAAGATAAAAAATAACTTGTTACTAATCATTTTTCATGATCGCGCACATTGTCAACTATCTTCACATATTCAAGAAAATATAGGGTTTGTTTGATTTCTTGTCTACAAATAATCAAAACTTATATTTATTCACTTGTTTGGGGTTATTTAAATTCATAATTTTGAATCATACCCCCTCTAACTCTCTTAAATTTGACTCTAAATACAAAACAAGACATGGACAAGACTCTTATTACCAAATAACCATCAACTAAATTCTAACTACTTTTGTATGTTGTGAGTGTCCTCAACTAACTCAACTACTAACATATTTATCAAATATGATTTTAGGTATATGTTTGTAACATCCTAAAATCCTCACTAAATTCTAACCACATCAAATTCAATGTTGAACTTCTTGAAACAAGATTGAAGTCTCTATGAAAGTTCAAAAATTCAAATGAAATATTTGGAAGGAAAGTCCAATACAACTCTAGTTCAAAATCGACAGAAAACTAGAAACTTAGAAAGACTCCTACATACTTATTATGACCTTGACCACCTTATAAAGACTCAAAACATGTAAACTATATCACTATTTATATTGGGTAGTGATGCTCCTAGATCACCTCATCATCCCTAATCATTGCTTCATCATACCTCATCATCTATAATCACTCATCCCTCATCTCCCATAATCACTCCCTCATTGATCTTCACCATCACTCATCATCCCTAATCACTCCCTCATCTTCCCTAATCACTCCCTCATTGACCCTCACCATCCTTCATCATCCCTATTGGCTTCATCATCATCTCTTCTCATTTCCTCCTTATCCCGCCTCATCCTTAATCACTCCATCCAATAGATTGATGGTGCTATTTTTTTGGGGTTTAATAGTGTTAGGAGCTACAAGTGGAGAGTTGAGTGCTAGCATAAAATATAAGACATAGTGATCAAAATGATGTGGAGGAAATTTTGAAACATAAATATTTAACACCTATGAAAAAATATGTGCCTATTAGAAATGATGTAATTCACAATTGAAAATCCAATAGAAAAAGAGAATCAAGTAAAACCACCATATCACCAAAAATGGGTAGTAAATACATGATAATCACCAAGCTATGCAATTTCTTGAAACCAATCAATTTATTTCCATATGAGGACATTTTATTATCTAAATAATTATATTTAAGGCCTTATATTTATATGTACATCAATTGAGTCATCATACCAGAGAGTGGAAAATAATTTTAAAATGATTAGAACAAGTAGTCCAAGATTAGAAAGTGGTGCTTAATTCATAACTTCAATATTCAATCTAATGAAGAGTGTCACACTATGATCTCTCTACTTTCACATCTTGAGAAGTGGGTACAAGTTATCTAACACTCTAAAAAGTTAAGTAGCTAATATATTGTGAACCTAATGATATGGTCGATACTAAAAATATCTCTACTTCCCCCAAAAAGAAATTATATGAATTAAAAATATTGTTTCATTAACAAATGTAAATCAAAGGTGAGACAATACACTTCATCATTTCTAATAGAAGTAAAAATAATTTAATTTCTCCTAAATCATATTTTCAAAAATTGAACTTGAAATTTATACATCATCCATAACCATATGCTAGTGTATGGTCTAGTGTGGGCCTTGAGAAATGGACCACCTAGTAGTGTAACTTGGTGTACAAAATCAAACTTTTTAAAGATGAAATCCTTTATGACATCTCACCATTATAGGTGTGCAATGTTTTACATGTGTTCAACGATGTATTTATCATTTAAATTTAGTCTATGAAGTAAATCCTTGAAAATTTGTGATATAATATCATGATCTGATATACCATATATTGTAGTTAGTTCATAAGATTTTAGTCATTAGTGATAGGAAGTGCAAGAATATTATTAGTTATAGTGAGAAGTATACTCTTAATGGTATGAATTAAATTTTTAATGACATCCTTATGTCACCATATCATATTTTGGTTTATCCAACAATAACAAAGACAAAATAATTGAACCATAAACTAGATGAATACAAAGATATCTTTCAGTCACCTAAATAAGTTCCTGTATATTATACACTAAACAATAATATTTATTTGATCCCTTAATTATCTCTACCTCAAACCTATTTATGCAACATATCATTTCCATATAATTAATATATAAAATGGTAGATCCATGAAATCATGGATAATGGACACATCATGCCCAAATCATTGCCTTGCAAAAACTGAATTGTGTTTGTGCCAAAGTTGTCAATCAATTAAAAAAATATTAATAAGATTAAAGTGAAGAACTATTATCCTCATTTAAATATTAAGGCATTTTTATAAAATATTCATGGTTTATAATTATTTTCCAAAATTGATCTTAAGTTTGGGTATCGTCATATTCATGTTAAACTTTTAGACATTTAGAATATAGTCTTAAAAACAAAGGAAGGATTGATTGACTAGTTGATTATGCCTTTTAGGTTAAATCATATAATGAATTCATTAATTTCAAGATATTGAATGAAATAATCAAGCACTTTACCTATGTCATTTTTTTAATTTACCTTGATGACATCTTAATCTTTATAAAACATGGGATGAACATCTACACCATGTTGAACTAGTGTTTCACATTTTGCAGAAATATATTTTTGTGATAACATGAATAAATGTTAATTTTTCATGCAAGAGATAAAATTTTTGGGACACATTACACACATAATTAGTGAATTTTTTAACCTAACCAATATTCAAGTCATATAGGAATGGGAAACACTAAATAACTTTGCATCTGATTCAAATCTTCTCAGAATTAGAAAATTATACAAGAGATTTGTGTTTAATTTTTATCTTCTGAACTAAACTACCAAAGGTAGAAATAAATAAAGTTTCATTTAGTTAGATACACAATAAATATAATTTGATGAACTAAAATTTAGACTCTATTTTGTGTTAATACTTATGTTACTTGACTATAAATTTGGAAGATCATCCAATTCATTTAGTAATAAAATTGACTATCACAAATGGGTATTGACAACACAAGTCCTAAAAAATAATTTATTTATATTACAATGGATTAAAAAACATATTATTGGAATAAAAATTATTTTTAGAGTATATACTTATGCTAGATGATGAGGGAGTGATCAGGGATGGTGAGGGTCAATGATGGAGTTATGAAAGATGGTGAGGGATGATGAGGGTCAATGAGGGAGTGATTAGTGATGATGAGGGATGAGGAAATATTGATTAGGGATTATGAGAGATGAGAATTAAGTGATTAGTTATGATGAGGGATGGTAATAATCAATGAAGGAGTGATTAAGGATGATAAGCTTGAGTTATTAGAGATTATGAGAGATAATTAAGGTCAATAAAGGAGTGATTAGGGATGAGGAGGGAGTGAATAGGGATGAGGAAGTGATTAGGTGTGATGAGGGATGAGGAATTATTGATTAGGGATGATTAAGTATGGGTAAGGAGTGATTAATGATGATGAGGGATAGTGAGGGTCATTGGAGGAGTGATTATGGATGATAAGGGAGTGATTAGAGATGACTAGGGATAGTGAGGGTCGATGAGGGAGTGATTAGGGACAAGGAGGAATGATGAGAGAGTGATTATGGATAATGAGGGATGAGTAGGAAGTGATCAAGGATGAGGGAAGGATAATGATCAAGTGAAATTCACATGTAATGTGGTTGTTTGATGTGTGCAGGTCATCAATATGACCTATACTACCCCAATAACACCACTTTGCATCAATTTTAAAGTGAGTGGTTTGAAAAAATCAATTTTGACAAACCTAAAACTCTTAGAAATGTTAGGAATCAATCTGGAAGGCATAAAAACCTTTAAAATACTATATTTTAACCAAAAATGGATATCAATTGCAAACTTTATGTCATGAAATCCCTAGGTTTAATACTTAGACCCTGAAAATGCCTAAGTACTAACCTGATTGGATTTTGAAAAACTATTTTCCACATCATAAGGCATGAAACTATGAGATCAACTCTATCAAATGCTGAGTGACCCTAATTTTTTATATTTACTAAAATAAATTTAAATTATAATTTTAAAACTTATACTTAATATTTAATGTAGTAAATATAAGCTTATGGCCAAAGTTAGCTTCACGTGCAACTTCCACATGCTCATGGAGATGGTTTTGGTCTTATAACAAAGTAATGCATACATGTTATATAATGCATATACATTGTATATTGGATTATATAATGTGTGCACCAAATTTTAGCTCTAAGAAAATATTACCAAATATAGAAATATAAACCTAAAACTTGATGATACCAATAGAAATGGATAGAAGGAGTAAATCAGTATAAATGGAACATTCTTACCAAAAAATTTTACCTCTTCATGCCCCCATTCCAGGATTCGATTTGTATTTAGAATCAAATCAATGCTATGATGGCTTAATGGTTGATTATGGATTTTCTATAGGATCTCTAGAATCATTTTGGCATGGTTTTGGTATGAGCTCAATAGATTGTTTGAGAGTGGGGGGAGAGCTTAATCTTATAGGAAAATGGGGGGAAGATCTATGGTCCAAATTCAAACTTGGGCCATTTAGATCTATGGTTAGGAAATTTTCATGGAAATTTTAATTCCATGGAAATCTCTAGAATAGGAAAATTCTAGAGGAAGGGGGTTAAATTGGAGAGATTTCTAAAATCCTCAAATTCTAGAAATCTCCCCATAAGGTTTATGGGTTTAGGGAAGGCTAGTGTAGTGTGGTGGGTGGGTAGTTCGGATTTTCTTGAATTTAAAATTGGCTAGTGGGATTAGGGAGTAGGTTAGTAGGTATTAGGATCTATTAGAGGTGTAATAAGGTGATTAATTGGTTTTAGGATGGGATAAAGGTTATGTGGGATATAGGAATGGGGTATGGGTAATAGGATATTAGTTATTTTAGCTAGGAAATATGGGATTTAGGCTAAATTAGTGAGAATTAGTGTAATTAGTTGGGTGATCATAAATTAGTGCATACACAACGTGTATGCATTCTATAACGCATACATGTTATTTAAATTTAAATTAAAAATTGAGCCTTTAGGATCAAAAATGGCTTGGATTTTAGAGCCAAAGCCTTGTGACTCTGCATCTACAATCGAGACTAAGAGTTTTGTGAAAAACTAAAAAATTTCAACTTCAATCGCCAAATACACTATGGATTTAAATATTAAAATTTAAAAAATTATTACCATCATGATGAAATTTTTGTCCTCTTTCTAAATATATGATTTTTATTTTTTATTTTTTTCTATTTTAAGGGTTTAAACTATATTTATTTCTAAATACAACTTTTTTTTGCCACCACATGCCGCACATATACATGCCTATTCATGTTTATCTATTACTTTTTTCATTGATCCAATTGTAAAACAAATAATATGGTAAAACAATAGTCCTAATTATACACACATTCAATGAAAAAATCAATTTTCATTTTTTTTAGGTAGTTAAAGTGGGCTGCAAACTAGCTATCCATTTTTTTGTTAGTTTTCAGAATCTACTTAATTGTAAAATTAATAAAAAAAATATTCATTGAAAAAATATATTAAAAAAATTAGTAACACACTATAATATCTTATCTAAATATTTACCAAATTATTTCAAATAATATTTAATGATGCTCAAAAAATGGTGGGCCGCATGGCCATCTATCTACTATGTTTTCTTGAAAAAAATAGGAAGTCCTCTTCAAATGTTAGATGTTTGACCTACTTATACTTAACCATTTTTCAAAAACAATATTTTTTTGGAAACTATACTTGAAATTATAAAATTAATATTTTTATACCATCTTCAAATTTTGAGTGTAGCCATCTCAAATTATCTACAAGAGTTTAAATTTCTGAAATTTCAAAAAAATCATGTCCATGGGTAGGCCCTTTTTTGTCCCCCAACTTTGTGCACTTACCCAGTAGTGTACCCATAACATCTTTCATCATCTATAAAAGTAAAAAATGGAAGATGAATTATGAATCAATTAAAATTAAACCTATTTTAATATAAATACAAAATTATTTATATATATATATATATATATATATATATAGAGAGAGAGAGAGAGAGAGATTAACAACCATACATGTGTTTATATAAATATAATGCTAATTGTAGTGTCATCATCGTATTCTTATAGTCTAGATCGGGTGCCCATAGTGTTAGTCATCATTTGTATAAATAAAAAATCAAAGAGTTCAATTATGAATCAATTAAAATTAAATCTATTAAGACAAATTTAAATTATTAATTCTATATAAAGAGAGAGAGTGTGAGAGAGGGATGGAAAGAAAAAAAGTGAGAGAGGGAGTGAGAGAAAGAGAGGGAGAGAGGGAGAGAAAGAGAGAGATATAATGCAACATTCTCTCTATCCCTCTAACTCCCTCTCTCTCTCCCTATGTCTCTCTCTTGTAGAAGGAGAGCATAAGGCATAATAAACAAAAAATAAAACTATGATTTATACAAAATATTAAAACAATATATCAACTTGACAATACTTTCACAATCTGTGTCTAGGATACTTCAATGCTAATTGCATCATTAAAAATAGAATCTAATCCATATTGGGTACACATAAGATTAGTCATCATTTTTACAAGAAATAAATGGGATAATTAAAATATGAATCAATTAAGTAAACCTATTGAAATAAACTTAATAATATTATAGATAGATTAAAAATTTATAATTAATTACTTATGTGAATGTGTACGGTGAATAAAAATAAGTCTTGCATATCTAGATGTGTAGTTTATTGAGGTGTTGAAGTAACTTCGGATGGTATATTTTGTTGCATAATATCTTATAATTATGTTTTTATAGTCTCTATAGGTGTGCCTAATAGCTCTGTAGATGTAATACCTTTATGTCTAACCTAGAAAAGTGGTCCATTATAATTCCTCACACATAATGTACAATGATGTACAAAAACTTTAGGTTGCCTACTACTTGTGACATCATGTGAAACATCAATAGTATGAGGGACACTTATATATGTGCCACCACATGTAACCCATGTAATGGAATAATCTTGGGTACTTAACATAAACATCCCATGGTCAATTATTACATGTGTTAGACTATCAACTATGTCAAAGGTGTCCATATGTGTACTATGATAGATGAATATGGGGATTGAAGCATGTGTTATTGAATTTTTTAATGTTATATTGGAATTTTTGGTCTCGCTTGACACTAAGTCTATCAAATGAGAACTTATCTTTCCTAACCTTAGATTCCCTCATGTCAAAATCATTTGATATTTCAAAAAATACAATGGAACCTCAATGTTATTGCATGGAGGCTTATCAATCATCATCCACCACATATCTCAAAATTTATTTTTTAATCTCTATATGAGTATACTAATCAATGCTAATGTGTATGCGACTTGTCTATGTTGGTTTGGTGGTTCTAGGTTTATGATCAAAGAACATAATTCTTATTTTTATCTTTTTTATTTTTGATGTCCTCATATGCCAACTTATCAAAATAATAATATTGTAGAACCTTCATTTGATGTAGCATTTCATCAAGTTGGGAAGTGACATTTCCCACTTCATTAAAGATGACCTCTAATGTATCATAAAGTAAATTGTGTGCAATGTTGTTTGAAAAATCACACAAACTATTAATGGTAATTTATGACTACTATCACTTTGAATTATATCATTGATATACATTTTTTAGACTCTTCTATAAATTTAAATTGTTGGGAGTTTTCACCATTGTTTTGTTGAAGATTTTATTTAGGTAATAGCTCCATCAAATCAAGAATATAAAATTACAAAAATAAACATTTATATTAGGTGGTTGAAGTTTTTCATGAGAGAATTTTAATTATATTTTTATTTTTGTTATCTATTTTTACTTGTGTGTGTTTAAGTCATCTCAATATGGCCTCTATGAGTAGTCATTAACCTAATATGACTTTTTTTTACTTGTATATTTTTTAACTATCTAATCCAAGGGGCCATTTATTAGTATGAGAGAGGAGTGATAAATGTAATCAATTGATTTTGGATTCTCACCCTTTAGCCTCTTCCCCATTATCAAAGCTTTTGGTGGGTGTAATGCCTTCTAAAATTCATCATTATCTCAAAATTCAAGTACCAATGTAGGATTAAATCAATTACAACCCAATGACATAATTGTAATAGGTAGTTCAAGGCTTTCACGAGAGAATTTTAATTGTATAACTTTTATTTTTTTTAAATTTTAAACTTGTGTGTTTAAGCCATCTCAAGATGACCTCCTTAAATAGTCATTAAACTAATGCCATTTCTTATCCCATTTAATTTTTGGTAAGAGATACCTTGTGATTATTACAAAAAACATGAGGTAATAAATATCATTAGGTTAATAAATTCTCATGGAGGTCATCTTGACATGAATTAAACACACACAATTAAAAATCCCATTAAAATACCAATATAATTAAAATTTTATTGCGAAATACTTCACCTACCTAATTCAAATGCGTGATTGGGTTAATCTAATGCATTGGTACTTGAGTTGTTAGACAAGGATGAAATTTATAAGCTATTACACCCACCAAAAAAATTATCAATCGAGAGAGAGATTAGAGGGTGAGAATCACAAAATGGTTGATTAAGTTCATCATTCCCATCCTGCTGATAAATTCCCCCTTGTCTTATTTTTAATTATAAAAAATAGATGACAAATGAAATGTCATTACAAACTCTAATCATGCCCTAAGGAAGAAAATATCATACTTGGCACTATGATGCAAGTGTGGATACTTGGTGCAGATGTTTGGAGAAGAATTTGTGAGGAAAAGCACACACACCCTTTTATTTGTGATCTTAAAACTCTTAAAATCATGAAGACAATAATGACAAAATTGCAAGTTTGTTGTGTTTTTTTTAATTTTTATAGTGTCAAAAAGGGAACGCATGTTTTTTAATACATAGGGCATGCACCCTATATAATGTAAATGGTGTAATTCCTTTACATTACATAGATCTTGCACCTTATCTAATACAAGTGGCGTATACCCTTTATAATCTCAAAGGGTGTATGTCGTTTGTATTATATAGGGTGCACATACTTTAGGCTTGGTAACCAAGCCATTCAATTTTTTGTACCATACATAGATTAAAATGGCATGCATCCCTTACAAAAGGGTGCTCACACTTTGTAAGCCATGTTCCCTTTGTATTAGATAGGTTACACATAATTTAGGCTTGGTAACTAACCCATTCAATTTTTTGCTTTTTTTCATGGTTTAAAAGGGCATGTACCCTTTTTAAAAGAGTGCTCACCCTTTTTAAGTCACCCTTTATAAGTACATAAATGAAAATTTCAAGAATGACCCCTTTTTTCCTTTATATTTGTGCATCAACCCTAAATAATGGTATTTGTACTAATATTTTACAAAGCCTACACTTAGTGCACATAATCATAACCTCAAAAATTTAACTTTACTCAAAATTATATCTTTACTTTAGTGATGGGTTCATCCAAATACTAGGGTAAATAAAACTATAATTACCTTGTATCCTAAGGGTTCCCCTTGGTCAACAAGTTTTCTCTCATCAACTTCACATTGAGACATACCACCATATTCCTTAGTAACATCGTATTTTTTAAATTTAGTCATTGGAGTCTAAGATCAAGGACCATATTATTTCTAGATGCTCTCTTTATTATGAGATAAGGGTATAGTTCTTTTACCTCTTTAGAGATTCTCTTGGATCTTTCTAGATATTCATGGCTTATAAAGACCAAATACATTTATCCCTCTTATTTTAGGATACCTCCAGTAGAAAATTCTCAAACATAAATCCCTAAGGGGGACCTACACCATGTCAATTACATCTTACTTCCATCCTTTTAACATCATCAATAGGAAGAGGCCTCGTGACCATATGCCAAAGTTATATGTTAGACCAATGAGACATCACAAACTAGTGGACTAATCCTAACCTTTAGTAGACATCAATATATAAATTAAATTAATTTAAATTAAATTAAACTCTAAAAAAATGTTAGATTACAACAAGGAGTTCAGGGTAAATGTATAACACCTAAAGTTAAAGACTTTCCTGCCATTTAATATTATATAAAAAATAAAAACATCTTACAATATCAATAGCAAATGGATGTAAGAAAAAGTGTATTACCCTCCTTCATTTATCTTCATCACCTTTTATTGTGATTATAATATTAATTTTTTTTAGATTATAATATTAATTTTTTTTATTGCATGATGATAGTCGCATAAAATATTTTCTCAGTCTAAATCATCATGTGGAGCCAGTAATCCACCAGTCAAAGTGTGTAAATTTCATCATTTAAGTGCATGTTAAATACCTATGCAATCATTTTCTTCTTTGTATAGAGTTATTACATTAATTATGTTAATGGGAGTATACAATAATAGCTAATGATTTCCATTCTAATGGATTTTGATTATCTTTTTGAGAGGTTTCAATCATTTTAGTAGCGCATTTGGTGATATTATAAGATTGTAATTTTTTTATTTGATAGGTAAAAATGGAGGATTTTAACGGGACCACTCAACCTGACACAAGGGTGACCAAAACCATCAATAAAATTAGATAAATGATAGATAAAGTCCATGAAGACAAAGAGGAAACAACCAACCACCAGAAAAATAACAACCAAAACAACTATAGAAAGCAACCAAGAGACACCACCGTCAACAATCAAACTTTAGCCAAAATTTTGCATAGGGGGAATCAGGAACGGGTGAGGTGTCTTTAGTAAAGCCAATCAATAAAATTGAAAGAAATTTGGTGGATAAACCTAAAATTGGTCTACAATAATCATCCAATAGCTAAGGAGAGTCTTATTCCATAGTGGTGGGAGAGGATACCTTCCATAGTCCATTGGTTCCCTATCCTCACTAGGTATTCAGCATCGAACATTAGCCTTTCTTCTTCTATCCTTCTTCCCTTACTTCTACCCATTGTGTCTAAATAGGATTTCATCTTATCTTGAGGAGGATGAGATGGGGATGCAATGCAGGCTAGTAGATCGAGGAGTGCATGGGGGCCAACCAAATTAACATCACTCTAGGAAGAGAAAAAAGTATTTGGAGAATGATCTAATGATGGGGGAGGAGGAGGAAAGCCTAATGATTGGTATAATATGCCATGATTACACCATAAAAAATCCTAATTGGGGGCTCCCTTTTTTTTCCACACCATCCTAGAGTGAGGAGCACTCGTATTGCCCTTAAAAGAGCACCCCATAGCTTGGTGCCCAATAATATTACAAGGGAAACATCTGAATGAAAGGCATTCAAAGTTAATAAATTGGATCCATGAACCCCACAAAAAGCAAATGTGAGTGAAATTTTGACTAGGTTTGGAGATATCCACAATCATGCAAACTCTCATGAATCTCTTCTCTAGTGAATCCTTGTCCAACTTCATAAGAGATCCCACTCGGTTGATCAACAACAAAATGTGTTATTTTCTTTATTAAAATGGGGGTGGGAGGATATTTTAGATCCTAATCCAAATGGGTGCCATAGCCACCACAGCATTTGTAAGATAAAAAAATGGATTCCATATAGAGAAGAATAACCCAAATTTTCCAACAAACTAGGGCCTCAAAGACCAAATAAAATCATGATCCAAGGGGAAACTAAAGGCCACCTAAAATAAATCATGTCTAAGATTGTAAATGTTTCTAATGTACACTTAAGTTAGGAGATAATAAAATATAGCGTTGGCATGTTTGTACTTAATTATCACTTATGTGTGTTTTCTTATGCTAATATATGGATGGTCTACATGATTAGAGTAGTGAAGTTCTTATTAATTTTAGTACATTTAAATCTTTCATTATTTAGTTTTTAGGTTGTATGCATGTTAAGTTTGAGCTCTTGAAATCCTTCACTATCTAGTTTTGGGTTGTATAAGATGATTGTTGATCTTGATATCGACCCTGATTCAAAGTTAGTTCAACAAATGGAAAATTACAATGCACATGACCATGTTGATGGCATGAGTCATCAAAATAGTGTATGCTCATAGGACTTATTGTTTGGGTCTATTGATACTTATCCCATTGAAAATTACTATATGAACTCAAAACATTTGACTCAAATAAAGCCTTACAAAAATTCTTGTAAACATAATACAATCCTTCCATTAAATTATTTGTGTTATCACTACATAATCTCCAAACATAGTACCCTTTCCTTGAATATATATATATATATATATATATATATATATATATATATCCAAAGAGACAATTAATATTTTTTGTCTTTAAGTTAACCTAAGGTCCACTGAAAGCTCCAACTTAACATGTTTTTTAAAAATGTGAACCATTTTCTAAAATTCATTCTCAATTATCAATATTAGTGAAGTTTATAAAGGATTTTTTTTGGATCCTAAATTTACCTCAAAGTTTGTTGTCAGCTTCCAATTTTTTTTATACATGATAATTGTGGGGTTGGTGTGCCCACACCTGATCTGAAACACACGCAAAATTACAATCCCCATACTTCTACGATATCAATTTTCTAATAATTTTTTCTTATTGTAAATAGATTAATCAAACATAAATAACCTCTACAGTAATATATCTACTTTAACTATTATACCATAACCTAAGGGACAACCATAGCCACTATGCCACTTATAATTGTGCACTTCTAACTTTGTCATATCCATGAAATAGGATAAGATAGTTGAAGAGAGAGTCCATTAAATTTGTCAATAATTATATGGAATGAACAATAAGCTATCTCTTCCAAAAAATTAACATCATTCAAGAGGTGATACATTATTTTTGCATCTACTGTTTGCTTAAAACCCTTAATGCATTATTCTTTATCTACTTTTTTTATTAAAACCCTTGATGCATTATTTTTTTATATACTTTTTTAAAAAAAACCCTTAGTGTTTCATTTTGTTTGAAGGATAGAAGCATTCAAAATTTTCACCTCATTCAATTGAAAAAATCTTTATTTGTTTATTGAAAGGGAAAGTGCTTCAAAATTTGAACTAAATAAAAAATTTAGGTTGTACTTGTTCAAAAAATGAGCTAAATACAAAAATATAAGTGTAAAATAGATTTAAAATATAAGTAATTAAATTGAATTAAAGTTTTAAATTTGACAAGATGTATTTTTAGAGAAATATTTAGATTCAAATTTATTTGTGCACTATTGGAGGTTTTTGAAGTGACTGAAAACTATTATGGAAGTAGTTTCGAATAAAATTCATAAATTTGGTGTAGATTAGAGCAGTGAAAAAAAGCCAAAACTAAGGGGCTCAATTTTGGTAGTAACCAAGACCATACAACTCAAATTTGGAAATATGGTTAAATTTTGATAAATCATCCTAAAATTTTGTGAGCACCTTCATATATATCTTCTAATCATAAACTTTTATTAGATTTTTGAATAGGTGCATGTATCACCCATAATTCTTTCTCCAATGTCTTAAACCCTAATTTGCCTCAAGCGACTATGCAATAAAATACAAATATTGGGTACTTAAAAAGGGTTTACTTCTTAGACATTTTAGAAATCAACACTTATGCAATATAAAACAATATGAATATCCCAAACCTTTATCCTTAGAAATGAGATGTAAGAAATAAATAGATTGTATATGCTCTTTAACTACTTCACTTCAAATTTTGGTAAAAATAGGTGCACACACTTCAATAAATAAAAATAATAATATAAAGTATAATTATCTTGAGATAAGAATTCTAATCATAGGTCTCCTTTTTTCTACCTAAATGCATCAACATTCTCATGCACTTATAGGGTTATTTAATTCAAAACTAGGGCTATTGGTGCACAAAGTTGATATATAATGGTCATAAAAGCTAACAAGAAAGGAACAAACACTGACAAAGGTGAAAAAAGGGGGAAATGGCCCAAAAACAAACATGATTAAGATTAAACTACCTAGCCAATGAGATGTAGAAGGATTGGTGAAGTGGTTTGGTTGTGCCCAGCCCCACCCAAGATCGAATCTTATAGGGTGTTTATAAGCCAAATGTGGCTATTTACTTGGTGGTTTCAAAATGTGATCAAGTGATAGCAATCTATATTGGTTCAATAGTTCTCTCAAGGATTGGGGCTCTGGTTTGTGCCCCAGAACCGGTTATAGCTCTAATCAAAAGCTAGTTTTGAGTAAAAAAGATTAAACTACCTAATTTTAGTCAACCAAAATTGAGCTATTTGATATTAGTCATAACCAAAATTGAGCTATTCAATATTGGTCATAACCAAAATAGAGCAGCTTAATATGACCTCGATCTTGATCATAACCAAAATCAAGCAGCTCAATCTTTTTCATAACCAAAATCAAGTAGCTTGACCTTGGTCATAACTAAAATTGAGCAACTCAATCTTGGTCAAACCAAGATCAAACAATTTTATTTTAGTCAAAACATATACAACATAAAATTAAAGGTTAAGACAAAGAAGAATAGATCTAGATACCTATAAACAAATAAGAGAAAGAGAGAAACAATAGAATATATGAAACCTGGGGCAAAAAATAAGTGGAAGAAGGTGAGAGAATGAGAAAGATAAGAAAAAGTACCAATAATATCCTAATTTGACTAATGATGCAAGAACACATAAATACACTAATGCCATATAGCAAATAATTAGTCTTGTACAAAAAATAAGTGTCTATATTTGACATTATTAGCTCACTTTGTGATACTCATCATTTGTAAGTGTACTTAAGTAAAACAAAGGTCATTATTTTCAACAAAAACTAAGAAAAAACACATGAAACTAATCTCATTTAGAAATGAAGTTTCATTTAATTAATTTTCTGGACTATAATTACCTTGGTGTGCCTTTGAAATGACCCCCCTCTAATATGCTTATGTTGTAAAAGAGAGATTATGCAAGGGGTATGTTGTACTTAGTAAACTTGAGAGACAATATTTTCATCTCCAATTTTAGGATGCCAAAGTAAAAATATATAACTTCCAAATTTTAGTGTCACCAACAATATTATATGTTTGTGAGATTTAGAGATTTAGGCTTGATAGTACTAGTTGGAATCAGGGTGATAAAGCTCTTATTTCCATGCTATCCAAAAACTTGTGAGAAAAATAGTCAGTTCTACATAAAATTAATTTAAATAGATTTAGCATCCATCCCCTTCATATTTTAGTTGTATACCATGTAGTAATTTTGCTTCACAGATTAAGATGTATGAAAAATAAAACTATTGGGCATAATAGATATCCATTCGAGTCTCTTCAATCATCTATTAAGTTATGCATGAACAAGGGATCAAGAACACTTTGTATGCTCAAGGGAATTAGTATGGATATCAATCATCTGCATCTTGATACATTTTCCATCAACACTTGCCACATGTTGAAAATATATTTCTCTAGAGGCCTTAGGAATAATAACTGCAAATCCTAGATAAAATCAAATTGGGCAAAACCATCATCAACTAAAATACATCACGACTTGGAGCACCATATTTAAATAGAAGATGAATGTATTATTACTCCCAAGTATACGAGGCTCTGTTTTGGTTTAATATTTGATTTAGTCTATTTGTGGGGATGCTCTCATTAAATTTTTAGGGGGTTAGCACAATTTATTTTATGACATCAATGCATATGTAAACTTTGAAATAATGAACCAAAATTAGAGGAGCATTTTATATTTAGATGTCTAATGTATTATGAGATATGTGCCAAGTTTTACCGTCTCTTCAGAGGAAAACAAGGTTCTTTATGAAAAAAAATTATTACGAGGATCAAATATGTGACTTTGTTATATTTATTAGAGAGATCCCCCAACATAGTGTCCCAGCCTCCTTAAGGGTTGTTAACACAACTCTTTGTTTCATGGTTCAATCTTAGACTCCTTTCTTCTACCTCAATGTCAAAGATGTAATCAGACCCATTGCTCAATTCATAAATCATAAGTTGTTTGGGAAATATCTCAACAACATAGCTCATATTTTATTTTGTTTTTTATAATATTTTATCTCCATTTTCTCTTATAAACTCTTATCTGAAATATACTTTTCTTACAATCCTATTAACCTAATATGATTACATATACATACATACATACATACATACAATTTTCTCTTATCAATTTTTATATAAAATATACTTTTCTTACAATTTTATTAATCAATTATGATTGCTATATATATAATTATAATTTTTTCTTATAAATTTTTAAATAAAATATATTTTTCTTACAATAAAATTAACTTATTATGATTATTATTATATATATTCTCTTACAAATTTTAATATAAAATGTATATTTTTTAAAATCCTATTAACTTATTAAAATTAAAATATATATAATTATTAAAAAAAAAAAAAAAATTATAAATTTTTATATAAAATATACTTTTCTTACACTAAAATTAACCTTTATATACAATTGACTAACACATTTGAGGATAAGAGTTTGTTGCAACCTTTATCTTATCCTTCAAAAGATAAAACAAAGTGTTAACTAAGTACAATTACAAATATTTAAAATTAATAGTTCCGTATTACTACTTAGGGTTGCATTTTTGGGGAACATGTCAAAATTGTTTTTCCTAGTCTTTATCTATATAATTTTCATTATGGTATTTTGTAAATTTTACGTACGTGTTAATGGTTGAATCGTATTGGTACGTCATAGTAAACTTCAAACGTTAAATATGACCCAAAAAAGTCCAAGTCAAATGTGGGACATGGACACATGTTTAAAAGCTACTAGATTTTTTTAATTATTAAATTGTTAGCGAATCTTTTAAAGGCCTTTCTAGAATGTAAGATGGGGAGGAGGACTCCATGGCTTCGCCTATACGATGTTTCTAGATGGAAGTAGTTTGTAGTTTTTTATTGTTTGTTTTTTCGGTGCTCTTTTTTTCTCTCTCTCTTTTTTTTCTTTCTTTTTTTTTAAATAATATTGTAAAATTGATTATATAATATGTGTATTAGTGATGCAAAAATAGTTATAAAATTTTAAAAAAAAAAAAAAAAAATAGTTATGAGGACATCATTTTAATATATCAGAGTATATTAATCGACAATATAATATAAAAATGGTTTCATGAAGGTGGCCCAACAAATAATAACAAAGAAAATACAGAATAGAAAACTATACCAAAATCGTCACCCAAAAGGTAGCATAACAGTCTTAAATATCAGGGACCCTCCAAATAGCAGCGCATTCCATTTCACAATCTTCTTCTGAGTCCACGTTAACAGGGCCCTCTACAAAGCTCTCGTTCCCTTCAGGGTCGATCTGAATCTATCCTGCAACCAACTTTAGGGGATTTTTGTCAACTTTGTTCAGCAAATTTTTCATGTTTGTTCTAACAGAGTCCATGACTTCATCCACCTCTATAGAACCTCCTCTTTCTATGAACTTTTCTAATTTCTCTGCAAAGACATTCACATTGTCTTCAATCAGTTTCCAGACAACCTTGTGCTCATCTTCATCCTGAATCATGGGGGTAGAGCTCGAGGGAGACGAAGTTATCAAATCATTCTTGTCAAAGGAAGACAGGTTAATATTTAAGTCAAGAAGGGCAAAAGAACCCTTAGCTTTTTTAATAATGTAACTGTCAAGACCGTCTTTATGAACATCCCTCACCATATCTTCATTTGCCATAAGCCTGCTATTCACCCCATTTTTATCTGAGTCTGAAGAGTTCACCCATTCCTACACATGGTTATTAGCTTGGTCGAAGTATGAGTCTTTTATACAATCCCACTCATGCTTAGTTATTTTTACTTCAACAGCTGACTCATGAAAAATCGCCCAATCCAAGTGCGGGCTCAACTTGGGGTATCTGTCAAAGTCAATCAAGTAGACATAAGTGATTTTGAGCATTTTGGTTCTCAGGGACTACTCCATCTATTCATGTAGCACGTTCAATTGAAGGAATATCTGTAAAGAAACAAGATGAACAATGACTTCCATAGAGAAGTCGGTAATCACCCTAGCCTTGTGTTCAAATATAATGAGTGAATGCTTGACGCTAGCCTAGTATGTGCTCAATGTGTAACCATGAGTGAATGCCTAACCCTAGCATCACAGAGATAAAAGTAAACCTTAATTGGTTTACCTCTCTTATGTTTTCACCAAATAATTTCCCTAATGATACGATAGTTGGTTTCAATTGATTGACGTCATTGAATGGGTTTTGTTAAGTATGAATTCATTGGTGTAGTGGGATCATTGAATATTATGATTCCATTGAGTAAAATTATATATTATGGTGTGTTAGTGTGGGTGACCCAGCATACTAGTGTGTCGCTCCCCTATTAAATTTAATACTACGATGCCATTGGACCATCTATCTAATAAGTGATCAACATCAATCATATCTATGGGAGAACTGGGGGTCTTGGTTTGTCAATACCAACTGACCCAAGTTGCTTCCATACCAAGACATCAATGTTGGATTCAACAGAAAACCAAGGTTGTCCCAATACCCAAGCAAACTAATTGGATGTCCCTTCTGTCAAGATAACAACCATGGCTCATGACTCACAAATAATGCATCTCATGTGTATTTATCTCATATATACATGTGATAAGATAGAGATTGCATGCGACATGATAGGGCATACTACCTATAGTGTATCACCCTATAGTTATAGGGGTCAGTGCCTCATGTCAATTACCCCATAGTTTATATAGCAATCAATATAGTGTTATTGTGTTGCTTTTGGCCTATAATCCCCATAATATCAAGTAAAAATGACATAACGGGGTGGTTGGATATAAAAGGGTCACCATGTGACCCACAATACCCCAATCATACCACTTTGGCTTGCTTTCAAAGTGAATCTGGGTGATCACACATATATATGCCCCAAATCATCTACATTTGTCCTGGTCACAAGTAAATATGGTGTTATAGATTTTAGCATATGAGGGACTTAATAGCAAGTGAAATCAACATAAAGGGGTGGTTGGATGTGTGCAAGTAACCAATGTGACTTAAGTTTCCCCAATCACACCATTTTATCTTAAATTTGAATTAAATTGAGGTGATCATGCACAAATTTACTTGAAATTATTTGCAAATTGCATTGTTTGTAAGTGGATATAGTGGTGAAATCAACATAAATTGGTAGTTGGATGTGCAATCATCAAAATCACACCTTTTTTTCTAAATTCAAATAAAAATGGGGTGATCGTGAATAAATGTGCCTATATTTTTTGCATTTAACTTGGCCATAAGTGGATATGGTGTATTTATGTCACTTTTAACATATAAGGGATCCAATTGCAAGTAAAATTGGCATAAATGGGTGGTTGGGTGTGTGGGGGTCACCATTGCAACCTATGTTTCCACATGCACACCTTTTTGGCATGAATTCAAATATAATTAGGGTGACTGCTCACAAATGTGTCCCAAATTTATATTTGACAAACTAAAAACTCTTAGAAATGTTAGCAAGCAATCCGTAAGGCCCCAAAACCTTAAAAATTGATACTCGTAACAAAATTTATGCCCTAAAATCCCAAAGTTCAATAATAAAATCCTAAAAATGACTAAGTATTAAACAACTTGGATTTTTAAAAACTATCTTCCATACCATAACTCGTGGCATTGTGAGACTAATTGTAAAAGATGTGGAGTGACCCTAATTTATTATATTTATTAAAATAAATTTAAACTTATACTTAACATTTATTTTAGTAAAGTGGCACCCTACCTTTCTGTTGTTCTAGTTCTTTGGTTTATAACATTAAAAAATTGCATATGTTTAGTAACATGTACATGTTATAATGCATACACGTTACCACATTTATGAAAGTTGAAGTGGTACAAACCAAAGACACTTAAAAATTTCATATAAATCAGTATTTACCAGGCCTAATTCAAATAACATGTACACATTATTTTAATACCATGTACACATTTCTTGCAAAATCATGGAAATATCCATGAAATGGTCCATCAACTTCATGCACTTACCCTACTTATAATTAAAATATATTTTATTAAATACACACACACATTCACTTCTTTAGCCTCTGGTTATCACAAGCCTTCAAACATATATACTAATAGTAATGTGTATGTTGTATATCACATACACATTATACAACACGTATGCATTTTAGGTTTAGTGATTACTGATCCAAAAGTATAAAAGTGCATATATGATTTTGTGTACATCACATTTTGGCTGAATTTTTTTCTTTTTTTTGCCTCTAAACTTCCTAAACTTACCCCTTTGGATAATGATGTTTTCAGCTTTAGTTTTAGTGCATTCAAACAAGGATCAACATATTTAACTCATTGTTCATTACAACTACCCTCTTATATGGCTATGAGGATTGGGGACCATACCTTCAAGCAAGGACAAAAAAAATAGAGCGAGTGTTTTTCAAGATGTTATCCAAATATATTCATACCAAGATATCAGTGCCTTATGCCATCATCATTGCATAATTTGGCGCAACCCCACTCATTCCTATATAGTTATCTTTCATGGGGTGATAATGATTCACAAAATTAGATATTTTGGTAACTCTGAGAGTGGTCTCCTTAAGTATCCATACCTTTCTTTCATATCCTCTATGAAGTAGAAATATTGTGGGGTCAATTTGTATTTGTATGCAAGAGCCTCCTCATTGGTCCACCTTATCACTTCACACCATTGATCTTTAGATTGATAAGCTGCTACTACTTAGCTTGCTAGTGCATGCTCATAATCTCTTCACAATAGAGATAAACAATGGTATTCATACTGAGATTTATAGAGCCTACCTCCACTCCACATGATTTGAACCTAGGAAAGTCATTTTCCTCAAAACATCAACACTACTCAAACTTATGTCTTCACTTTAGTGATGGTTAATTTAAACATGAGGTTCATCAAACCTTAGTTACTTGTAGCTTAAGGGTTCCCCTTTCTCACCTCAAAGTTTTCTCCCACCAGCTTTGCATTCAAATAGATCACCATATCTATTGGGAGCACTATATTTTTGATATTTTCTCCTTGGATCTGATATCGAGGACCATTTTATTTTTAGTTGCTCTCCTTATTACCAAAGAAGAGGATAATTATTTTTCATCTTTAGAGATTCATTTGGCTCCCAAAAATGTTAATAGCTTATGAAGACCAACAATGCTTAGCTATCTTCCTTTAGGATATGTTCGACCTTTGTTGACAACATTTTAGAAAACATTCCCCCAAGGGGACCTACACCAAGTTAATTGCATCATACTTCCAATCATCATAAACTATCAGTAGGAGAAGGTCCCATGGTTAGATTCTAAACTTATATGGTAGACCCATAAGTCGTCAAACACTCAATGACTTGTATCACCTCAAATCCATCACATGCTTCTTTACTATTTTGAGTATTAAAAGTGTTTTTTGAGTATTAAAATTTATTTCCAAGAGCAACATGTTTCATCTCACTACATGGGACCCTCCTCTTTTTTATCTTCTTCACGATATTATATTTTGGAAGATTAGTACACTTTCTAAATACTCTTTTTAGATTTAATTCTCTTTTATATTCCTTAAAATGTGAAATTACACTTCCAATATTTTTTGCATTGTACCTTTCACAACCCCATAAACCAATATTAATTTTTATTAGACATTGATAAATAATTCAAACTAAACTAAACTAAATTACCATACAATATCACCTTGACCTTTCAAGCTCTAATTTGCTACATAATATTAATCTTCTTGATGAGGGTTCCCTCATTATGCTTATTAAAAAAATTTAAAAATATATTAATACTAGCATACATATCTTAGATAAATTTATGTAAAATATACCGAAAGATATCATTCTCGAGGCACTCACAATTCAATACAATATAGGTGCTTCAAGAATGATATCTATCGGTGTATTTTACATAGATTTATCTAAGATAAGTATGCTAGTTATATTCTATTGTATCATTTTTAATGTCAAATATTTGTTATCTTAAAATTTAAGTTAGTATAGTTTTAATTATTATTATTTTTATATTTTCATCTCATTTTTACTGTAAAGTATTTGTCCTTTTAAAAATTAAAGGGATAATATCATCTCTTGAATGAAGAGATTGACATAAATTAATATATGAAAAGTTGAGAGAATATTCAAGAAAACAAGTATTTTATTTTTATTTTCTTATATATTAAAATCAACATTCCTCAATTAATAAAGACAAAAAGACAAAACTTTAATATAAAATAAGTGGTGGATCAAGCAAAGTTCATTATGATTATGATTGTATTATGTGTTTGGATATGTTGTATGATTTTATAAGTTATTTTAGACCTCGCTATCTTTTTTGATTTTGTTTATTTTTATAATGTCGACTTTACCTAAATTAAATAATTATAAATTTAAATAATTTTTTTTTTTAAATTTTAAAGTAAATAAAATTACCACAATAACAAATATAAAATATATAAATATTTTTTATTTTAAAGTAAATAAAGTTACCATAATAACAACTATAATTCACTTATCGTATTTGGTAAATAAATAAATTCTTTTATTTTAAAATAAATAAAATTAGTACAATAATACATATAAAATAAATAAATAAATTCTTGCATTTTAAAATAAATAAAATTACTACAATAACAAATATAATTCACTTATCATATATTTGAGCATGGTAAATAAATAAATAAATTATTTTATTTTAAAGTAAAAAAATATTACTACAATAAAAGTTGGCTTCTAATTAATTATTAATTACATTCTTCTATACTTTTCTATGTTAAATTATTTTATTAAATTGGATTCTAATTAATTAATTACCAATCCATTCACGCCATTACACTCTTTCACCTCTCTTATAACATTGTGAAAACGCCTATCAATATAATTAATAAAATTCATTTCATATCAAACTTAATAATAAATTTAAACTTATTAAAGCACCTTCCTTAAGAGTATTTATATTAAACCTACTCTATAAAAAATTATTATATAATTTAAACGTTTTAAAATTATTTTAAATCTAGGATGTTTTAATTATTAAAATTACTAATCCATCTAACCGAGGAGTTTTATACACAACCTCTTTGATTAAAAATCAAATTATGGTGTATTCTCAAAAGAAAATTATGTGATTTTATAAATCTTAAATGTCCAATATTCTCATTATGTGTTCCAATAAAATAGATCCTCTAACTACTAATTTTTTTAATGATATATTTGTCATTTTTTAATTCGTTAAAAAGGGATCCTCAAACTACTTTGTTATGTTTTAATCTTTAATGATATATAGTAGGTCTTTGAATGATATGTTTGTCCTCAAACTACTTTGTTATTATATTTGATTGTCATGTTTTCTTGGATCGTATGATAAATTTAAGGAAATTTTATCATAAGTAGAGGACAAAAGTGCATAGGACCCATCTTACTTAGTGATTCAATTTTATTTTATTTAAAATTAAAGGTTTGTCATTTAATGTTTATAGAGTTTCAATTTTAATTTTTGATGTTCGATGATTTATATTGATTTTAGACATGAGAGATCATTGTCTAACAACATATAATATTTCAATTTTATTTCATTTGTAACTTCTTTCGATAATATGGATATATAGAACTTCTGCTACTTCGATTATATAGAAGACAAATAAAATATCATATTAATAATTAACTTTGTATTTAACATTTAACTTTTTCTATTCACAAGTCATATTTATACAAGAAAAATAAGTGTAATTTTACAAGTTCTAAGACTCGATAATAGTTGAATAAAAAAAAATTCATTATTAAAAATAGTTGAATTTCTAGACTTCTATAATTGAAACAAAATGATAGTTCTAAAAAATACACATAAAGGAAATATATGGAGGCCACTGAGCATTGTCCCTAAGAAAATCCATTCACTAATTGAGCGGATCTAGGTGATAAGACTAAAAAAGGCTATAAATCCACTCCCAAGAAATAAGAGCTCTCAAACATGTCTAAAAAAGGTGCGTGAAGGTTTCACGTCGAAAACGTATAGGGAACTCGGGATAAGGAATCCCATATGCCTGAGAAGCTCCCCTAGAGGAAGACCTTGATAAACCAGAGATCAAATAAAATAAGTTATGTTTGTCTTGAGCTTGGCATTCCAAATCTTTCTGAGTCTAGCAATTCATGTTTTGGGAAAGGAATTAAGACTCTATCACTTATTGAGTTCACCCAAAGCTAAAGAAAGCATGCCCATGATCTAATAAAGGAGTCTTGGAGAGTAATATTATAACATAAAACTATAATTCCACCTCCAATCCTTCCACCAGGAAAGTGGGGGTTGCAAAACCATTTTATGAAGCATGACATCTAGCATTAATTTATGAATACACCAAAAAGAAGGCAAGTTTGAATTTAAAATCTTGTTCTTGGTTTTCAAATAATACCATGAAATCCAATCATGAGATGAAACCAAACCCGAATCGTGCAAACCCATTTTTTAAAATCCAAAGAGTTTTTATGCTTGGCATATCCACCAATGGGAGGTTGGAATTTATTGTGAGAGGGGACCACCAAATATTGCAATTATTAAAAGAGAAAGCAATTTGAAAACAATCACCGACCTACTTTACAAAAAAAATCACTTATTCAAACCATTTTAAGAAGCTCTTGTCCACAAAGAACCCTTCTATCTTGACAGGGACAAGAATAATCAAAAGAATGTGAAATATAATGTTCTTCTAAAAAAAACTTTCCATGAAGAGCACTTGTAGAAATGCAATGTCTTAGAAGATTTTTTCCAAGTTTTATTCTCCTTAGTTTCCCTCACAATCCACTAGCATAGAGAGCAATATATATATATATATATATATATATATATATATATATATATATATATATATATATATATATATATATATATATATATATATATATATATATATAAAATTCCCATTCCTCCTTTGTCACGAGGAAGACAATAAATGTCCCAAGCTATGCTATGGAATCCTAGAGTTTGCTTATCATTGGTCTAGAGAAAATCTCTAAGCACCTTTAAAAATTTGTCATACGAGGTTTTGAAGGAGCCTAACAAGAAGAACAATAGAAATGGATGGTTGGAATAATTTTAGCATAGACCTAGAATTTTCCTACAAGACAAAGAGGCCTTGTAATCTAGTAAGTGTTGTTTTTAATTCTTTCTATTACATATTGCTAAAGTATATAAAGGGCATTGCCAAATGCAAATGGAACATCGATAAATTTGAATGTCTCCCCTTTCTGCATCCATTTTTTAAATTAAAATAGAGCCACTTGGGGAAGGGCATTATGCTTTGTCTCTAACAATGGGTTTTATTCCATTGTAGGCTTAACCTAGAGGCTTTGTAAAAAATGTCAAGGCAGAAAAGCACCTATTTGAAGGAGGCTTCTTGTTGTGCAAACATGAGGAAAGAGTCCTCTACAAAATAGAAATTTTTGAGCTAAGAGGAGTGACCAAGAATCATAATTCCTTTGATAATCCCATGGTATTATGAGCATATAGATAATCAAATGCTTCAATAGCTAAGACATACAAATCTAGGGCAAGAGGGTAACCTTGTTTGATGGAACAAAAAAATCAAAATCCATCATACTTTTGACCATTGGTGGTGAGACAAGCCAAATATTTATAAAATAGAGTATGAACCTCTAATAGAAAGAAGTTACCAAATCCTAAAGCTATAAGTATGGAAAAATAAAGGGTTGCTCGATTTGATCATAATATTTTTAAAAATCAAGCTTGATAAAGATGGTCCTCTATTGAGATACACAAGCCCACTCCATTCCTTCCCAAATTGCAATAATATTATCCATGATTTACTTAATTTTAATAAATTGTGTTTGATCTGCCCTTATGATTGAAGGGAGAATGTGGCAAAGTTGGATCACTAAGACTTTAGCAATGATTTTTTAGGAAACATTCAACAAGGTGATTGGGCACCAACTAGTAATGAGATAAAAAAACACTAGACTTCGAAATAAACTTAATATTTCCTTTATTAATGATAATCCCTAAATATTTATTGTAAATGGATTCTCTATAACCCTTACACACATTGGGACCCAAACAATTCCAAGTAGATTTTTAAAATTCACATGGAAATCCATCTACTCCCAACTCTTTGTCATTAGCAATGAATTTCATAGAAACAAAGAGTTCATCAAGAGAAAGAGTGGATTCGTAGAGTTTTTTATTTGAAGGGATTGTCTTGTGAGCCACCACATCTATACATTTGTTCAATTCTTGTGCTCTCTTTCTTGTGTTCTGGTAAGCTTGGAACATTAGTTTAGAGTGGTCCAGGAAGGCCAAGAAGACATCTAGAAATTTGGTGAGATGACTATGCATTATTTTGATGGATTTAATTTTCTTCTCATCTTATTTTTTCCTAAGAGATTTGAAAACTCTTTAGAGGCATAGTCACAAATCTTAAGCTAGTATAATCAAGCGATAATTTTAGTGCCTCTAGATGCATGTCTTTTAGCAACTTTAATCTTGTGCTTGAGTGTAGTATTCATGTCATGTAACTAATAATCAAAAGGGCTTTTCTCAATCAAGGATAAAACCTTCTAGTATTCATTAGAGATATATCCATTAACATGCTTTCAAACTCACACAATTTTCTTGCCATAGTGGTAGATGAAGGTGGTGGTATGGTTGATTGAATCATTCCACCACACAACCTAGCTTGTAGCATATGGAATGTGTGGAGCCAAGTTATACACTTCGTAAATGAGTCTAATAGTTCCCTTGTGGATAATAATTTATGTATCCATAAAAAATGCATGTGAGTGAATTTTTGAAGGCCACCTTCCAATTACATTTTTCAAGTGATAGAAATGAAAATTCAAGCCAATTTTGTTAGGACCATTTTTACCCATCGAAAATATTGGTCCTTGAGTTTATTGTCTAGCTACACATAAAGACAAAACTATCAAAAATCCCATAAATGTTATGTATTTGCATTTTTATTTTTATATAGCTAGCTTTCTCAATTTTTGTTTATGCTTTACCTTCCAAAAATGGAAAAATACAAAAACATTCATGTATGCTAAAAAAAAGTACAAAAAAATTAAAATATTTGTAAAACAATTAAAACCAAGACATGTAGACATAGTTCCATGTTGTTAGATTATCTCTTTTCATATTTCATCTATTGTATTGTTTAGTGTAAAACATATTTTGTTACATTTTCAATACATAATACTTATTATAATGTATTTGAGTGGATAACAAGATAAATTTTGATTGCAATAGAAACTATTCATACACAAAATAAGCATTCTTGATCAAAAAATATTACATATAGTAAATCAAGATAACAACACACTAGTCGGTAAATTGTGCATTGTGTCCATGTCCTCTACTGCATTCTTATCCCTATGCATTATCCAACTATGTTTCCAACTGTAATAAAATCACATGAATGTTTTCTACATTTTTTCATCACAAAATATTGAATACACTCAGATTTCATACTTAAGTCATATTTTTCCATGGGTTCGATATTGGGATAGCCTTCTACCCAAAAACCTTGTTTAGTTAGGGGTAACTCATTACTTTACACAAGTTCATTTATAGACTTCATTTATCCAAAACCTTTTTTTTACATGATTAAGTTACAAAGAAAATTAATGTCTTATTTTCCTTCATACTTTACATGTATCATAATTAATATCTATTTGATAAATATGAACATAGACACATATGATCAAAATACATTACTTTTAGTTTCAACATGCTTCTTTCATATGCTTGTTTCCTTACATAGCATGCTTCAATTTTTTTGCTTCTTGTATGTGGCCTTTGGCCTCGTGTACATTCAACCATCGTGCTTGTATGAAATCATCAAGCCTTTTGTGTATGGCCCTTGGCCTTTTTTTGTTTTGTTTACATTCACATGTTCCTTGTATTCATCATTTATGCCTTATGTTTGACATGTATACATGATTTATAACTCTATGTGACATGTCACATGTCCCTTACATGTGGTATTTATTCCTTATTGAGTGACATTGTGTGACTTTGTTTATTTTCTTGTCATATTATACTATGATGCCAAAAATGCATATCAATCACTACTAAGTATCTAATTAAATACATCTATGGTGCCTTGATGCATATCATTTGTATACTATATATTTGCTTCAATTTCTTAATCTATTCAATAGAATGCTTACAATACATATAAAAGACTTGCAATTGTTTTACATGTTGCATACACTACTTCAATGCTCTATTCAATTACAATGATGCAATACAATATCTAAAATTTTCATATTATTCAATGTCACATCTTTTTAATTCTAATAAAATTCAAATATTCACATGTTATTGCTTGATTATATATTTCACAAACGCTCTCACTTTTTCTTTTGAAACAAGTGATTTGTAATAAATTTACCTCATCTCAAATGGGGGGAATCATAATGGGCTTATCTCCAAGCTTTCACAAGCACTACATTTTAGATTTGAAAATTTACAATATGAAAAATAATAATTTTCATAGTTTGGGGGAATTCAGATTGCTTGTGTACTCCACTCTTACAACATTTTAAGATCATATACCCTTGTGCAAAAAAATTATTTCAAGAAGTTTTCAAAAGATAAAATCAACACTCTATACAATATAGTGGGCATGATATGCATTCATTTCCAAGCTACTACTTCATAAATTTTAGATTTATCTTTTTCAAGTATCAAAGTTTCAATACTTTACAATTCAAATCTAGATCTATTTGTAATAGTGTGATTCATCATTTACAAGTGCACCACATTTTGATCTTACTGACACTTCATGCTTGGTTATACTTTATGAATCCATGTAGTATTTATCATCTCTTATTTTTAGTTCAAAAAGTGAGCCACATTTGAGCTTAGTGATGCTTTATGTCTTGGTTGCACTTTAGCAAAGCACTTTGTTGGTTCTCATTTCTGCAAAATAATTACATATTACTCTATGAGGGTTTTAATATGTCCAACTCAAGCATCATCATTATTCTTAAAATTGAGATTTGATCACTCTTAATTCATTGTATGTTTATTACTTCTCCACATGCCTCAATAATGGGGCATGCACCTCTATGAAAAATTAAAAATGTGTATACACACTCAGGTATCACATTTCCTTTACTCTAGCAATTAATATTCCATTAATAATTTAGGTACAAAGTAGAAGTGAAGAATTCAAACATGTATTGATAGATAATGGATTAGGAATCAATAGTTGTAATATTAATTTCTTACAACAATTGGGTGTCAATATAAATATAATTTAAAAATCAAATAAAATCTTAAGATATTTGATAACATTCCATGTCAAGTACCTAAATTGATATTATTAAGAAATGATGCAACCCAATAATGAGGTTAATTATCTCTTAGATTCTATGCATTATTTTATAGTACCTCCATCATAGCCTATTAAAATATTTAAAATTTAGACCTATGAGGTTAGATAATCTTATTAAATGAAAAGTATCCAATTATTAGCATTAATTAATAAATTAATAAAGCACCACAAGCTAATGTAAAGAAAAAGTAGAACATTCTAGATCTTTCCTTCTCAAGGACAATCTACAGGGGAAAATAAAATACAATAGATCCATATAATCAGCATAATTATAATGCAAATAGTTGTTGTAATGTTATATCTCACCATGACTTTCATATACTAAATTCACCATTTGTATACTCTGAATATTTTCACTTTTGTCACTTTATATACATTTTCTATTGTAGTGGATCATTAATGCATCAATCTCCTCAAATGCACACCTTAAAGGTTACAGTGAGAATGGGGTAGGATCAATTCATTGTACTTTGTGAGAAATGTTTGCGTAGAATTCTATCACACCATCACTACTAGCAGTCTAACTTTCTCTGAGTCTCTATCCATATTTTTTCTCCATCTAATTCATGTCTAGAGTTTCTACCTTCCCTATATCCTATTCTACGAGCTAAACAATATATTTTATTTTATTCTTAAGTCTTCCTTGTAGTGTATCATCCAGCCCAATATAGTTTTGAGTCTTTATCTTCTCATTTGTACTATAGAGGCTTGGTCAATAGGATATTTTGATAGCTGACATCTTCCAACTATATAATCGTAGTATATACCATCAACCTAGAGTTTAGGGTTAGTTTTGGGTATTGGAGATATTGATCATTTTTAACCCCCAGGTCAAAAGGTCAACCCATATCATTTGAAAATTGATTGGTCATGCCTAATTTAACCTTGTTCCTAGCCATTTAAGTCTTGAATTGGTCTTTCTAAGGTCTCATTAGCATATTTTAAGGTTTTTTTGACAAAATTAAGGGAATGATTTGTCTTTGTCTTATACTAGTTTAGTCTTCACCATGTTATGAAAAGGTGGTTCCTAAAGGTGTCAAAGGTTCATAGGTTGATATTAAATTAATCGCATGCCTTCATCAAATTTCATTAACATTTCATACATGTTTTGAAAGATTAAGGTTATTTTACAAAGTTTAAGGTAAAGTTTATGTAAGGGGAAAATGCATATAACTAACTCCAACGCATGTCAAAGATGATCAAGGAAAAATATCCATACAAATACACTTGAAAAATTTCTTGAAGGAGTTATCTAACTCCCATATATGTCATGAATGTCAGCTCATATTAATTTTGCAGGTTTAACATCTAAAAAGGGCAGTTTCAGGCACTTGTATGGACTTGAGAGATCCACTTTTAGGTGAAAATAGTTCATAGGTGTCTGTTCAGCTTCCACATGTCAAATCCATGCTTGGAATGAAGTTATAGGCTCAAATAATGCAAAAAATGCTTCCTTCCCTCTATTACTCCTTTGGCAAGCTTACAAAGGAAAATTTCACATGCTTGGTTTGTACAACACAAAGGGAGTTGAGACCTAAAATTTTTTCCAGAGGAGGGGGTATTAATGACCTTCAAATTCATGGTTATATTCATCATATTGGTGGCCCCTCCTTTATCAACAATTGTTAAGAAGGTAGGGTGGTCTCAAAACTTGCATAAACCCTACGATCTCATTTTTCTCCTTAGAATGGAAATTTGAAACAGATTGGAAGCACGAGAGTAATTGAAGAGGATATAAAAGGTCTGTACAAACATTTTATATTTTTTTCCAATTCCTATTTGGCACGTGTGAGTTTAAGAGGGAAAGAAACTTCACCTTTACATAATTGACAGGGTAAAAATCATGGTTTCTTTGTGTCTTGAGGATTTCAATAGAACAAGGAACATGGATGTAGTTCTCCCATCATGTCTCACTCTCTTCAATGCAAGTACAAGTCCATTAGTGACTCCATTATTTCACTCCAATACTTCCTTAAGAGATTCTTCAACATAGTGTCCCAGCCTCCTTAAAAGTTGTTAACACAACTCTTTATTTCATGGCTCAATATCAAACACTATTCTTCTACCTCAATGTCAAAGATGCAATCAAACCCATTGCTCAACTCATAAGTCATAAGTTGTTTGGGAAATATCTCAACAACTTAACTCATATTTTATGTATTTTTTTTAACTATATTTTATCTCCATTTTCTCTTATAAACTCTTATCTGAAATATACTTTTCTTACAATCCTATTAACCTAATATGATTACATATACATACATACATACATACAATACATACATACATACAATTTTCTCTTATCAATTTTTATATAAAATATACTTTTCTTACAATTTTATTAATCAATTATGATTGCTATATATATAATTATAATTTTTTCTTATAAATTTTTAAATAAAATATATTTTTCTTACAATAAAATTAACTTATTATGATTATTATTATATATATTCTCTTACAAATTTTTATATAAAATGTATATTTTTTAAAATCCTATTAACTTATTAAAATTAAAATATATATAATTATTAAAAAACAAAAAAAAATTATAAATTTTTATATAAAATATACTTTTCTTACACTAAAATTAACCTTTATATACAATTGACTAACACATTTGAGGATAAGAGTTTGTTGCAACCTTTATCTTATCCTTCAAAAGATAAAACAAAGTGTTAACTAAGTACAATTACAAATATTTAAAATTAATAGTTCCGTATTACTACTTAGGGTTGCATTTTTGGTCAAAATTGTTTTTCCTAGTCTTTATCTATATAATTTTCATTAAGTAAATTTTACGTACGTGTTAATGGTTGAATCGTATTTGGTACGTCATAGTAAACTTCAAACGTTAAATATGACCCAAAAAAAAGTCCAAGTCAAATGTGGGACATGGACACATGTTTAAAAGCTACTAGATTTTTTTAATTATTAAATTGTTAGCGAATCTTTTAAAGGCCTTTCTAGAATGTAAGATGGGGAGGACTCTTTCATGGTTTTGTCTACATTTATATGGAAGTTTACAACACATTATTTTTTATAATACATTATATTATATTAAAAGGTCATTAGTTTATTGGTGAAAGATTTGATATCATAAAAGATAAAGTTGGGTTTGATTCTTGGATGAATTTGTTGGAATGAAATTTCTCGATTCATAATATTAAGCCAAAAACTTATTCAATAAAAATAAAAACTGACCAAATTTAACACACCTCTACATTCTTTGATACTTACTTGCCTTTATTTATTAAAAACCTTGATCAATGTCTCAATGAATATTCACTTAATCATTTAACAAACTTTACATGCCTAATTTAAGCACAAGATTAATATTTATTATGCATGATTTATTATGACTTGATTGTCAACATTCCCTCTTCTATAATGTTTGCTTGAAGGTCTTAATATGAATTCAAAAAGTAGATGTAGTAAAAATCAAAGTATATATAAATAGATCAAGGCATTATCATGATGATGTGTGATCTTTCCATGTGATACCTCATCTTAAATGTATTTACTTTAGTGTACTTTAAATTTGGTCTATGTTAAAGTTTTATTATAAAATTTAGAGTTTTTTAGGTTTTGTATTGTTTATCAAATTACTTTTTAATAATGGTCTTTTGTTAAATTATAATTTGGAGTTAAGTTTGTATAGTGTCTAAAGTTGGTATTTATTGTCATATTAGTCAAATAGAATTTTTGTATATGTTAAAAGTGTAAAATAAAAAATAGTATTATAGATGCACTATCCCTTATATGCAGTGTCCATCTTGTGGTGGGGGGCATTTTAAAATTGAGCCTCCAATTCAAATATGCTAAGTAACATTATATTAGAAGAATAGAGACAATGTAGGTTGGAGGAATTTTTCAGCGTCCTCTCATCAACCACTAATGATGGGGTTACATAGTGATTTACTGGCTTGTCTTTTTAGTATGTTTCTTGTAAACATTTTTTTGTTTCCATTATGTGCTCAATAAACTCCTATAGTAACATTTGGGAAAGATTCATAATACAAAGAAGCACATTTTGTGGTCAAAAAAAGATTTTGAGGTAAACTTAACTGTTGTCGCTTAGATTTGCACCCTTGAGGAGATGCGCATCTCTCCTCATCTAAGTGGCAAAATGGAATCATCTCTCTTACTGTGGGTGACAATTTCATTGAGATGAATCTCTAGATTAGGGGCTAGCTCCCCTTGATATACCTTTAAATCTCTCTCTAATCTATCAATTGTGTATGAAAAGAATTCAAGAAAATAACTAAGAAAACAAATGGTGATGCACCCATATTTGATATCCTCCCAATTAACTGAAACCACTGCTTTAAAGATAAAACAAGGTGTTTTCTTACACAGGAGTCACAACTCAGGAACCATTTCTACATCAATATTTCATATGCTAGATTCAAGAAGGTATATGATTCTTAAGAAGAAAATGAATGACCCAAAGAAAGATACAATCGTGAATCACTTCTAAGATATCTCTACACTTAGAAACGAATACTAGAAAAGACCTACAATAATCTCCTTTCTGCAAATTGGTAGACCATCAAGAGTACAATCTAGAAAAGATAATCTTTCACTAGACTAGACCAACAATGATTCAATCATTACTCAATATTATAGGATATGAGAGGCAATCACACTTGTATATCTCTTCAAGAGTTCTTCGAGTACAAATCTAGCCAGATGTTCCCCAATAACCAATGGAGGATGCGAAATGAGTCAAGAGAATGCATATATATAGCATTGAGAGGTAGAGCAATCAAAGGAAGTCCAAGGGTCACTTGGACATGTGTCATCCTTGAAAGAATCAGTTACATTTACATGGGAGAGAAGTGGGTAAGCTATGCCATGTCACCAAATGGATCAGTTACAATGAGTTACAACTAAACCAAAAGCATTAGTTACATTTCTTACAACTAAACCAAAGCCTCAGTTACATTTTGCCATTTGTTATCTCTTATCTTCACCTTTAGGTTCTCGTTGAACCTTTTCTTTTAAACTCCAATGGCTAGTTTCTGTAGTCTAAAATTGATATTTTACAGGCCGTCACTCCTTTGGGCATTTATTTAAAAAAAAAATTCTCAACCTTTTTGTTTCCTTTATATCAGAAAAGTTTTTTGAAAGAATTCATTCCTTTGGATTTTTTATTTGGCCCTTCAAAATGTTCCTTCGAGTTTCTTGAAATGGACCTTCAGCTTTGGAATGACCCTGTCGGCTTTCTTCAAATGTCCCTTCGAAATTTGAAAAGACCCTTTTAGAAAAGTTACAAGTGTCCTTCAACTTTATAAAATGACCTTCTGAAAGGAAAAAATACCCTTCAATTTTTTTGAAATGGTCCACCTTTTTGTGGAAACAGTCTTTCAGAAATTTTGAAAATGTCCCTTCGGTAAAGTTGAAATATACCCTTCGAAAAAGTTGTCTCAGACGATTTTTTTAAAATAATTCTTTTGGATTTTTTTCTAAGTTCCCTCTGTGAAAATGAAAGTGCCCTTCAGCTTGTTGAAAAATCCCTTCAAAAAAGTTGTAAGGTACCCTTTGGAAAGGCAAGTGTCCTTTCAAAAAAAATATAAGTGACCCTTCAAAAAAATGAAAGTGACCATTCAAAAGATTTGTAAGTGTCCACTTTCCAAAGAAAATACTCTTTGAGAAAGTTGTAAATGATCCTTTGGAAAAATTGAAGTGGACCTTTTTCCCAAAAGGAAAGTACCCTTCAGAGAAAGTTGAAGTGCCCTTTCGGATAATTTACAAAGTACCTTTCAGAAAAGTGAAGTGGACATTTTCCTAACAAAATATACCCTTCAAAAAAATGGAACATACACTTTGGAAAAGTTGTAACATACCCTTCAAAAAAGTTGCCTCGTACAATTTTTTTGAAAAAATTCTGCCAAACAAAAAGTCTGAAAGAAATACACTTAAGGAAAATCTTTGAACAAAAAGTTTGAAAGAATTCGGTAAAGGCTTAGAAAAAAAACTTGAAATAATTAGGCAAAGGCTTATCAAAGACCAAAAATGAACTTTTTGAAAGGAATAGACTTGTACATTTGTTGGTGCTTTGACAAAGAACACTTCTTTCGAAGAAAAGCTAAGTACTGGACCTAGCCAAAGATATATATTTAGATGATTTTTTCAAATAGAGGTGCCCAATTTTGGCCTGAAGGGATAAAATTTGATCAACAAAATGGTGACTCCCAAGGGTAGTATGCTTTCTATATTGACCATACCAATAGCCTTATCCAACTCAGGGCCAATGGATTCAATGGATTCTTGAAGATGACTAACAAGGATTATGCCAAAATAAAACACAAGGAAACACACCACACAACAACAACAACAAGACCAAGTAAAAACAAAACAAGACAAGGACAAACTCACACATGTGTATAAGCACTTAGGGAATACAAGAAAAATAAAAAACTATGTACAAAGGAAAAGGAAATTGAGTAACAATATTTTAGGTATATCCCATTGACTGGGATATGCAGCTCCTCTCCATCTAACTTTGAGAGTTGGAAAGCATTATGTTGTTTTCACTGTCTGATCATATATGGGCCACTCCACAAAGCATCAAAATTTGTGTGCCTTCTAGGTTTGACCCTATCTTCATCCTATTTTAGGACAATGTCTCTTTTTTGAAACTCCTTGGCATGGATTTCTTATTAAAATACTTCTTTGTTTGTTGTTGGTGAGTAGTCATGGTGTGCATAGCTTGATCTCTTATCTCCTCAAGCTCCATCAACTCACATAATCTGACTTTCATTCTCTCATTCTCCATCAATTGTAGCTGATATGTGAGGTCTAAAGCTAGTAACTCAAGTGAGATAGGAAGTCTAGCTTCCCTTCCATACACAAGTGTGTATGGTGAGTTCCTAATTTCTCTCTTTGGGTGATCCTATCAGTCCAAAGAGTTGTCTTCAACTTGGTATGTGAAGTCCTTTGATTCTCCTCCATTGTCCTCTTTATGATCCTGATTAAGTTCTTATTTTTGGACTCATCTAGTCCATTCCCTTGGGGATAGTAGTTAGAGGAGGTGCTAAGATAGATGCCATGCTTCAAAGCCCATTCACTTGTATTTTTTCCTAAGAAGGCTAATGCATTATTTGAAATGATTGTTGAAGGAGCTCCAAACTTGGTTACTATACCTTTATAGAATTCTAGGACTAAATTTTCATTTTCCTCCTTAAGAACTATAGCCTCCACCCATCTTGTAAAATAATCAATGGCTATCAACACCCACTTGTGACCAGTACTAGATGGAGGATTAATCAGACCTATGAAATCCAAATCCCATTGCATGAAGGGTTGCTCAACCTAGATTGGATGAAGAGACAAGGTAGCTAAATTTTTTTCCCATCAAAAAGAAAAAACTTTTGGCATTTCCTTAACCAATTGTGAGTGTCCTTAAACAAGCTAGGCTAGAAGTAACCAACCCTCATAATCTTAGCAGTTATGGTTCTTGGAGCAAAGTGACCACCAGTTGGTCCATCATGAAACTCATGAAACACTTTGTCAATCTAATCCAAATCAATACACCTCAATAGCACACCTAAAAATTCCTTTCTAAATAGCACTCCATCAAAAAGTACATAAGGAATGGATTGCAACCTAAAGTTCCTTCTCTTGGCCCTATCAAGACCTGGTGGACACTCACTAGTTTGAAGGAAATGGATCATGTCTTGCATCTAAATTCTCATAGATGAAGGTAAAACTACTGTAGGGTCATCTTGGAGTGCCAAAACAACCCCCCTTGGCTCTTTTAAGCCTAAAACAAGATGCTCACATAGTCCTTTTCCCTTCACTAGATTAGTTATTTTGATCTCCACATCATACTCCATCACTTTGGTGATCCAACCTGCGCTTTTCTCATTCAAATCTCTACTCAACATAAATTATTTCACACTAGGATGAGGCAAAAAAATGTTAATCTTGTTATTAGATAACATATGCCTAAATTTATTTTAGCTCATTATGACTGAAGGCACTTGTTTCTCAACATATGTGTATCTTGTTTCATAGCCTTCTAAACCTTGGCTAAGAAAGGAAATAGGTTGTTCCAAATTCTCATCATTTTCTTGGGTAAGCATGGCATAAATTACCTCTTCATTCCCAAAAATGTACAAATTGAAGTCCTTGGAGAAGTTTGGACTTGCAAGAGTAGGAGCTTGGGTAATGGCCTGCTTGATCTCTTCAAAAATTTCTTTCCTCCTTCCTATCTAAGTGAATATCTCATATTTACTTATCATGGAAGTCAAGGGCTTGACTAGATGACAAAAATTAGGAATGAACCTCATAATGAAATTTATCTTACCAAATAATCTTTGTATATCCTTCTTATGTTTATGTCAAGATAATGACAAGATGACACTTACCCTTTCTGGATCAAAGGACATACCTTTCTTAGAAATAATGTGCCCTAAGAGTTTACCTTCATGAACATCAAACACACACTTTTTTGGGTTTAAAGAGATCCCAAAATCTCTACACCTCTCAAAAAAATTTCTTAGGTGATTCAAATGATCTTTTGATACCTTGGAGAAAACTATCACATCATCAAGATATACCAATACAATGTCATTGATTAATCCTTGAAAATCCATATCCATTACACATTTAAAAGTAGCTACAGCATTTGAAAATCCAAATGGTATCTTTCTATATGCATATGTGTCCCATTTGGTGGTGAAGGTTGCTTTGTATTGGTCACTTTCTTTCACCAAAATCTGATTGTACCTAAAATAACCATCTATGAGGGAAAACCTCTCACTACCTGCCACCACTTGTAGAATTTCCTCCATGGAAGGGAGGGGATAATGATCTCTTAAAGACACTCTATTCAAGTCCTTGAAATCCACACACAACATGATCTCCCCATTCTTCTTTCTAACAGGGACTAAGTTGGCCAACCAAGAAGAATGCTTGATGGGAAAGATGATTTTGGACTCAATTAGTTTGGTGAGTTCTTTCCTCATGAGAGGCTCAACCTTGGGATTGATTGGAATTTGTCATTGTTTGATGGGTTTGGCATTTTCATCTAGCTCTATGGTGTGTTGATCCAAGCTTAGATCAAAACCCTTCAAGTCACTATATTTCCATGCAAAAATATCACTAAACTCTTTGCATAGTTTAATGAAATCATGCCTCTCTTGACTAGTGCATATCTTCCTAAGTAAAATTAGATTATCTTTAAATATTTCCACCCTTTCATGTTTCTCTTTCTTAGTGGACATAACTACCTTTCCCTTATTGAGCTAGTCATCCTCATTGAAAATGCTCTCAAGAGTCACTAAGCCTTTAGGAAGCTTGTTGGACTTCAATTGGACAATCTACCCTCCAAATTATTGCTACATTTTAGACTGATTCTTGGAAGAAAAATTAGCCTCTTCTTTTAGAAAAAATTATATTTGTTGGTCACTATCAAAGACCTACCAATTAGTGACATTATCTGGTATGGATGGTCTGACAATCACCTTTAGATAGGATTGGTTTTTGTCTTCCTTTATGCCCTTTGGAACATCAAATTGAGCACCAATATATGCCAACCTATTAGCATGATTATTGTCTTCCCTTGGAATATATTTGATGTTAAAATCCATGAAATATTTTACAAGGTCCCAAACTCTGTGCTTATAGGACTTGAGCAAGGAGTTTTTGGTCAAATTCTGCCCTCTAACTTGGTTCTTAACAAGATCATTGTCACCAAACACTTGTAATTCCTTGACACCTCTTTTCCTTACCCATTCAAGGCCATTTATAAGGGCCTCATATTCTACCACATTACAAGTTCATGAGAATTGAAATCTGAAGGCTTAAAAATACCTTTCCTTTGAAGGTGAAACTAACATAGCTCTACCAACTGCCCCTATCTTGCTTCTAGACCCATCAAAGAAGAGCTACCACAAGCCATTCACATCCTCACTTGGATTCATCAAATTAGGAATGAAAGACCTCTTCTCATGCATATAATAGACTCTAAGATTAGATTCTTCAATAAACTTGTAAGGATCATGCTCATAGTTTTCATCTCCCCACTCATTTAGGAACAAATCAAAAACTCCCTCGAGGGAAGATGACAGAGATTGGTCAATGTGAAGCTACTCCTCATCAATGATGGCATAGTTAACATTTTCCACCTTAGGTGAATATGGTTCCAAGTGATTTTTATGGATAATTTTTGACTCAATCTTCACCTTAGTGCCATATTTTAGCCTAAACACCATGTCAGACCAATTGGATACCAAATATCCACCTATCTTGGATGGAAAGTCCCTTGACAAGTAAAGAGCAAAATAGGGAGGTAAATATGCTACTATCACATCATGGGGAATTGAAAAAATAGGACAAGAATTAAGGGTAAAATTCAAACTTTTCACTACCCCTAAAGTCTTGGTTGGTGATCTATCCAATTGCAAAACTCCTTTAGTCATCGGCTCATACTTGAGGCCTAGCTTATCTGCTATACATTTTTGCATAACTGATGTGCTTGATCTACTACAAATGATGCAACTATGAACAAAGAAATCACTAATAATTAGAGATAGGTAAAAATTAGGAGTCTTATCATCTTTCTTCACTTGACCATCCATAGATTGAGTTCCATTTACTAGAACGACATTGTCATTTCTAGATGGGCCAACCTGTTTGTCCAATCCATGTAATTATTTTTAAAGTATATCTTTCGACCCTGGTAATGTTATAGAATCCCAAAATTAAATTTTCATATGAATCTTATTCATCTGGTCCACCACATTGATGGAAGGATTACTCACCTTGGGGTTCTCTTTATAAACATTGGTACTTTATGATGTAACATGTGTAGGTAGAGTTATAACAGCTAGCCTAAAACTCAAAATCCTCTAATTTTCTTGTGTTTTAGGAGTTTAATTAGGCCCACCTCCCATATAATATTATGTAAGATTCAAAATATGTCCTTTATTAGTTCCTTGAGTCTCCTCAATAGCCCTCCTTTTGGACCTAATATTGGAGGCAACACCAATATTCTGATTGCTTGTATTCCCCACATAATTAATGGCACAAAACTCACCCTCCAAATGATTCATGATAGTGGAATCAGAATGAACCTACATATTATCCATCATAAATTACATTAGCATCTCAAAATTTTAAAATTGAGATGTTTGATTACCTTGTATAGTCATGCCTTGATTTTGCATCTCATTGACATAAGCCACTTGTTCTTGACCATGTTCAAAAAATGGATAGTTGTGTTATTCTTGGACCAAATTATTTTTAGTGGGTACAAGGGCTTTAGAGGATGATGGAGTGATAATATTATAGCTTTGATAAGGCTTGACATGGGTAATTTGGCCTTGTCCCTAATTATTTCCCTGAAAAGGAGGTCTGTTTGTTTGTCCAAATTGATTATAGGATTGATATGGTTTATAACATTGAGCTTGTTGTCTTTTGAGTGAAACTAACTCATTTTTAACACTTTGAAGTAGGATTTTAACTTCATGGATTTCATTGTTAGGGGCAATGACATATTTTTATTGACTAGGCAAAGGAGCTAAAGTGGGCAATGCACTTTGACTAGGAGAATGCAAATCATGGAATAGTGGCATTGAAGGTCTAGGAGATATCTTTGCTACTTGGACAAGACAATTCTCAACATTTAATGCTATTTCATAGGTATCAGGCAATGTGTTTCCACCCATAGATTTAATCATCATGGCAATGTCTCTATTCAACGCTTTCAAGTAATACAAAAATATGTAGTTTGCGGTTGGCCTTACAAGAATTAGGATTCTATCCCAAGTTTTTTGGAATCTAGTATTAAAATAATGCATGAATTCATGTGATAGCCTTTTTATTGTGGTCAATTTATCATCTATAGATAGGTGATCACTCTTTTCCCCAAACCTATCAGTCAATAGAGTCTCCAATTCATCCTATGAGCCAATAGAATTTACAGGTAAGGTATCATACCAATCCAAAACTTTTCCTTTAAAAGACAAGGCCAACAACCTAATAGCTACATTTTCTTGTGTGATATTATGGATATTACAAAATTTTGATATATTTTAAATGTGCTCAATGGTAGTAATAGGACCATCTCCACTAAAATATGGGACACTTTTGAGGGCAGCTCCTAGAATTTGATCATATTGGGCAAGATGCAAGGGAGATGCCCTAGTGAAAGGCACAAAAGGTTATCTTCTAGCCATTTTGGAATTATCACTATGGGTGTTAGGGATGGAATGTAACAAAAAATTGGAATCTTTAAACACAAAATATCTTTTGTAAGGATGAGTGCTGACAAACCTGAACCTTTTGGTGGAATATGGAGGTAGTTCCATAAACTCGAAGGGTACACCTTTAGCATCAGACATAGTGGTCACCTTTGGCATGGAAAATAGGACTGATCATCAACCAAAGACTTGAATTCTTCAATGGAGTTGCCAGGTACTGAATGTAGATGTTTCTTTCTCTTCAATAATTCCAAGACCAACACCAATCTTGAACAATCTTGTAGGACTTAGAGGTCTTATCGGGCATGTCAAAAACTATTGACACTTAGATTTACACCCTTGAGGAGATGCTCAACTCTCCTCATCCAAGTGGAAAAATGGAATCATCTCTCTTGTTATGGGTGACAATTTCATTGAGATAAATCTCTAGATTAGGGGCTAGCTCCCCTTGATGTACCTTTAAAGCTCTCTCTAATCTATCAATTATGTATGAAAAGAGTTTAGGAAAACAACTAAGAAAACAAATGGTGATGCATCCATATTTGATATCCTCCCAATTGACTGAAACCATTACTTGAAAGACAAAATAAGGTGTTTTCTTTCACGTGACTCACAACTCAGGAACCATTGCTACATCAATATTTCATATGCTAGATTTGAGAAGGTATATAATTCTTAAGAAGGAAATGAATGATCCAAAGAAAGATAGTCATGAATCACTTCTAAGATATCTCTACACTTAGAAAATAATACTAGCAAAGACCTACAATAATCTCCTTTTTGCAAATTGGTAGACCATCAAGAGTACAAGCTAGAAAAGATAATCTTTCACTAGACTAGACCAACAATGATTCAATCATTACTCAATATTATAGCATATGAGAGGAAATCACACTTGTATATCTCTTTAAGAGTTCTTCGAGTATAAATTTGGCTACATTTTCCCCAATAACTAGTGAAGGATGTGAAATGAGCTAAGAGAATGCATATATATAGCCTTGAGAGGTAGAGCAATCAAAGGAAGTCAAAGGGTCATTTGGACATGTGTCATCTTGAAAGAATAAATTACATTTGCATGGGAGAGAAGTGGGAAAGCTATACCATGTCAATGAATAGATCAGTTACAATGAGTTACAACTAAACCAAAAGCATTAGTTACATTTGTTATGACTGAAGTAAAGCCTCAGTTACATTTTTCAATTTGTTATCTCTTATCTTCACCTTCAGGTTCCCACTGAACCTTTTCTTTTAAACTCTAATGGCTAGTTTTTTTAGTCTAAAATTAACATTTTGTGAGCCATCATTCCTTCAGGCAGTTCTTTGGACTTTTTTTTCTCAACCCTTTTGTTTCCTTTGTATCGGACAAGTTTTTTGAAATAATTCATTCCTTTAGATTTTTTGTTTAGCCCTTCGAAATATTCCTTTGGGTTTCTTGAAATGGACCTTTGGCTTTGGAATGACCCTTTTGGATTTCTTCAAATGGCCCTTTGGTAATTTGAAAAGACCCCTTTAGAAAATTTGCAAGTGCCCTTCAGCTTTTGAAAATGAACTTTCGAAATGAAAAAATACCCTTCAAAGTTTTTGAAATGGTCCACCTTCTCATGGAAACAATCTTTTGGAATTTTTGAAAACATCCCTTTAGGAAAGTTGAAATATACCCTTTGGAAAAGTTGCCTCAGATAATTTTTCTGAAAGAATTCTTTTGGATTTTTTGCTAAGTGCCCTCTACAAAATTGAAAGTGCCCTTCTGCTTGTTTAAAAGTCCCTTCAGAAAAGTTGTAATGTACCCTTCAGAAAGGCAAGTGTCCTTTCAAAAAAAATACAAGTGACCCTTTGGAAAAATGAAAGTGACCATTCAGAAGATTTGTAAGTGTCCACTTTCCAAATAAAATACCCTTTGGGAAAGTTTCAAATGATCCTTCAAAAAAACTGAAGTGGACCTTTTCCCAAAAGGAAAGTACCCTTCAAGAAAGTTGAAGTGCCCTTTCAAAGAATTTACAAAGTACCTTTCAAAACATTAAAGTGGACATTTTCCCAATAAAAGATACCCTTAAAAAAATGGAACATACCCTTCAAAAAATTTGTAACATACCCTTTGAAAAATTTGCCTCGGAGAATTTTTTTGAAAGAATTCCACCGAATGAAAAGTATGAAAGAAATACACTTAAGGAAAGCTTCAGACAAAAAGTTTGAAAGAATTCGGCAAAGGGTTAGAACAAAAACTTGAAAGAATTAGGCAAAGGCTTAGCAAAGACCAAAAATGAACTTTTCTAAAAGAATAGACTTGTACATTTTTGGGGGCTTTGACAAAGAACACTTCTTCTGAAGAAAAGCTAAGTACTAGACCTGGCTAAAGATATAGACTTAGACAACTTTTTGTAAATAGGGGTGCCCAATTTTGGCCTGAAGGGCCAAAATTTGGTCAACATTAACATTAATGGTTGTCTAGATAATTTTGAGCTTTAGGAATCTAGAGGATTTAGAATTTAGGAATGTAGGGAATGGGAATAGTCATACAAAATTTGGCTCATAACTCTGCCTTCACAAGGGTAAAGTGGTAACTTGATGGAGTTGTATCTAATGTAAGCAATATTTTTAGAGAGTAATGGACTTATATCAGGATATGTTTTCTTCTCTAATGTTCACACTAAGGGGAGAATATTAAAAAAATACATGCTAATATTCACCTAGTGGAGTAAATATATTTTAATATGAATATGAGAATAATGTAATTTTGTGTGTAAGAGTTGTATGTGAGTAACAACTCATGTAGATATGATTATGTGAGATAATTTAGATATATATGTGATAGAATAAAGGTAGGGATGTAATGGTTTCAAATAATAAGTTTCTCCTCTCTTTTAGGAGTTTGAATGTCTATAAATTATAATCATCCATTTTGATAAATCATCTTGAATAAATTAAATAATTGAAGTCTTATTATTATGTGCTTTTACGATTTGTTGAATCTTGAGTGCTAATGTTTTTATTTACACTCTAAACAAATATTAAACTAGTCTTATCCACATTGCTTTGCACACTCTCTTTCCCTATAGGGTTTTTTTGTTTTTTTGGTTATTACATATCTAATTTATATAGGGTTATGCATTTTTTTTTTGTTATCATTGTCCCTAGCTCATTATTTTGTGTGTGTGTGTGTGTGTGTGTGTGTGTGTAGTCACATAGGTGGAAAAATCTTAAACACCTAATAAGCAAAGTGGTAGATTGAGTGGTAAATTTATTGATTTTGTTCAAATTAATTTGATTAGTACTCATGCATGAAAATGATATTAATGATAATGGCTTGATTGGTTTTTTTTCATGATAATGATTTGAATGATACCATTGCAAATGAATATTAAAATGTTTGTGTTTCTAAAAAAGAGAAAGTTTGGGCTAAAATAATTTCTAATTTTAAAAAATACATTATATTTAAATTGGTGAAATATCATGTTTTAAAATATGTGCAAAAACAACCTTGTAATAATGATAATCAACCCTATATATGTTCCCCTTTTATGCTAATCAATGTGTTTAATTCTCAAGTTAATTATAATATTTTTACTCCTCTTATTCCTTCTATTTCTATGTATTTTCCCTTGTAACCTAATTTAAATATTTAATTTATTCCTCCACATATTTTTCAACCTATTTTTTCAATTCTAATTTATGATACTATTGTCTCTACCACAAGCACTGAGATTTCCATGCTTAAAAAAATCATAAAAACTATGCAACAACATATGTGATGTATATATGGTTAAGGGATACAATTAAGGATGGCCTTAAACAACGTAGCTCATAAAAAAAATAAAAAAATAATTGACTTGTAGCCTTATGCATGAAAACATAATGAAACAACAATATAAATAGTTTTTAAATTGATTTCAAAGGGAAAATTTGCATTCGACACCCACTAAAACATTATTACATACATTACAAACAAATGAAGTCTAACAACATATTGAATGAGATTCTCTACATTATTTTATTTTTAGATCTAACTCTCCAAGCTCGCTACCCAAACTATAGACCTTTAGCTTATTTGTCTTATTTTTTCAAGATATCTAATCCCCTCTTTTTATCTAGATCTTCTTTCCCAACTTTAGGGATGTGTTTTTTTGGATACACGATCCACCTACTTCTATTTATAATCTTCCCTTAACTCAACTACCCACTAATGCCACAATCATTAAAAGTACATAACACATCACTATGAGCCAAAATCAATAAATGATTATAACACATCACTATATACCACAATAATTAAATGCATAATATATTCTTGATATCCATTCTCCATAACACATTGCATGTTCCATAACACATCACATGTTCCATAACACATTACCATAGCCCATCATGAATTTAAAATTTAATATTGAATAGGTCACATCAAGCTGCATATCCATGGGCATGGTTTGAAGGTGAAATAGATTTTTCATAAACCATAACCTTGTATCATAATCATATATAATATATGGGCTTAGAATTCCATCAATATGGTTCATGGAAATTTTTAAAATGTTGTCGAGCCTAAAGCATATTTTTCAATTTTGGGGGAACCCTGTTTTATCTATTTTGAATGGAAATGAATCAAAGTAATAGATCTAAACTATTAAAATTTATATATAGGGAATATACATATCTTAAAGTAAAATAGAAAGATTTATAGAATTGGAATTGGGATAAAAATAGTAAATTAATAATAGATATGCAAACCTAGCTTGAAGCTTATTTATTGCTGACTGTAAATAGAAACTAATAAAAAATACATCTGAACTATGTCGCATCCAAAAATAAGAATTGAAACCACATTGGGGAAAGGTCACACAAGGAGGACACGGACACATTATATAATTGTTCACTAATTTCAACCATGTCCTAGTTGATTGTGTGACTAATATTTTGATCTAGGTACTTGATTTTGCCTATGAGGGTTTACTATTTGATTGTTTATTATGATTTGATGTGTGAAAGACTTAAAAAGTACAAACCTTATATCCTAAATAATAAACAAGGGGGATAGGGTTAGAGGAATATCTGAGCTACCTTAAAAACCCATCCATAATATGAGTGCTAACTACATAGCCTAAATGAGCCTCAGGATAATGTAGTTCTCCCCTAGAGTGAGTGTGTGAATATTAACTTTTCTAGATGAATGTAAATAGATAGATTGCTTTAGATGTTTGAAAATGAGTTTCCTTGAAATAAAATAAAAAATATCTAGACTTAGCTTATGACTGTTAGAGTGCTTCAAAAATGGAATTGGAGGAAATATTGTTCTTTTACTTAGAGTGTAATAGAATTTCCAAGTGATTATAAGATGTATTTTGAGAAGCCTTGATGTTATTATATAGGGGAATATTTTGAATATTTATGCTAACCAAAATTGATAAATTTTTGAGAGGGATAGTATGCAATTTCTCAAATTTAAAAATTTAACATTGGAGCATAGGGGAGAAGACATCATTAGTAGATGGGGCCATAATGCGGTCTTGTCTGACTTAGCGTGGTCATGTCCCAAAAGGATAAAGACTATTGAAAAAGGCTTGATAGGTGTCTGTAATTAGATTAGATATGTCTAAATGATGTTTTGAGTATTTTCAAGACAACTTATATAATAGTGAATTTTCTCATATAGATTATAAGTTGATGAAATGATGAGTGGACCAAGCGATTGAAGGATGTCAAGACTAAACATTGTCAAACACTAAAAATATTAAAATTGAGTATCTAAATTTAGCCCCACTTTATTCTAGTGATGCAACATAGTGAAATTACTAAAATAGATGTGAATCTAAGTGTGTATGCACACGTTATATTTTGATGTGAAGCTTGATTATTCAAGATGCCTTAATATGAAACCTGTAAGAATGCCACTGAAATTAATTATTGTTCAGTTTTAAAAGTTGAAAATTTGAACTTGAAATTTGAAATTTGAAAAGAGATCAAAGAAAGTATACACCTAAATTAACATGTAATATAATTTACCTATAACTTGAAAATATATAAAATCTTACCCTTTTGTTGAGGCATTTGGAGAAATGTTGAAACTATGGAAAATTGAGAGTGATCAAGTTTCAGCTTGAAAATCATTGAAAGCCCTTGAATTGGAAAGATTGTATGCTCCAAATCCCATTTGATTGTGTAGAGCAGTTTTTAAAGTAATTAAAGAGGTGTAACCACCAACTTTGGCTGGGTACATAGAAAAAGTGCAACCATAGATATTGGGAATCACTAGACTCTAATGTGGCCCATTTTCAATAGGAATTTGAATCACACTACTATAAACCGATCTAAATTCTATTTGAAACTTTAAAACTTAAAATTTTAAACTTAAGAACTTTGAAATTGTCATATAGTAACTTAAATATGAATGAATATCATGCCCCCTATATTATATTATATTATATTGATATTGAATGTCATTTTAATTTTTTTTAAGTGTAAGAATGAGTGCACATGCATGTCACATGTCCTCATAATAAAAAAATTATTAATCATGTTGTATTTTGAAAACTATATATTGCCATTAATTTGAAATTTTCTCATGATGACTTTGTCTTCTTGAGATAAGATCATTTTGATGCCCCCATTTTGAGATGAGACACATGGCTTGCAAGTCAATTATTCAAAATAAAGCATATGTGATAGATATAATCATGTAGTAGCAATTTTGAATTATAGTGCATCATAATATTTAATATAACATTTATTGATATATTAAACGTGTTAGATAGATCTAATGTTGAAACACATAAGCATGATGTTCATGATATGCATCATAGAATTAAATTGATATAAATATAAAATATAAATAATACATGATATGAATCATGGTACCATAGTAACAAGTTATGAATAAGCAAGCAATGTCATACAATGCCACATAATTTACATGATATGTCACACATAAATCCCAAAGGCCTAAAAAAGACACGTGAATACTATATAAAAAAATAAGACAAAGGGGCATACACAAATGGCATACTGATTCCATACAATAATAAAATATGTATATATTGCTCACACAAGTCCAATTTCTACACACAATAATAAAGTAAGTTGTAATTTATCATGTAGTAAAGTAAGAAAAAGGAATCATAAAGCAAATGAGATGAATCTACATCCACCGTATGTATGAATGTCAATGTTATCAAGTAAAATATTCATGTAATACATGTAAATTATGAGGGATTAATAATACATTTATATGACATTTATCTTGACATGGTATAAAGGTTCTGGATAGATACAACTTGTCAAAGTTTTTATGAAGAACGAAGAGATGCCCCCAACTTAGTACGGCTATTGGTTAAAAAGGAATCCTAACATCAAAGGACAATGTGTAAAATATGTCATATATCACACTCAAGTACCTATTAATAATCAATGTATATTGAAAATTGAAACATGCTATCTACCTAACATATAATAAATAACATATGTAAAGAAGTAAGCTAAGAACATTTGAAAATGTTTTTTAGGTCTTGATTTTGAAGTTTTAATTTTTTGTTTTGTTATTTTCTTCCATATATGATTTTTTTTTTATTTTCCATATTTGAACCAATGTTTTTTTGAAAGATGCTAAGAAACATGGTTTTAAAATAGAGGAAATAGGAGGGATTGGAACACAATCTGAAATAAGGTGCTAAAGCATAGGAAGGAAGGAAAAAATTATGCCCCCAATGTAAGTGTAAATTATTCATAGCAATGTAGCTCAAATGATTGAGATAAATAAGTATTTAACCCTAAAATATAGATATGAGGAATCTAGGGTTAAAAGGATTGAGATAGCCTCTAGGGTACAAAGATGATAGAATATATCTAACGCAAGCTAATTATTTTAGAAACTCAGATATAACATATATTGAATTTATTATACTAAGATGCTAAAGATAAAAATTATAGATATTATAAATATTACAATAAATAAAAAAATACACTTAGCTTTTTTTGATGCTTTAATATAGATCTAGATCTAGAACAGGCAGATAATATACTAGATCTAAATTTTGGAATAGTCACCTAATTTTGGAAAATGTACTTTTATAACTGCAAACACTTGCATTAACCTTGGATAGTTGTATTGATGTTATTTTTTGAATTTGATGCAAGTGTCTAGTATAGAATACTTGATGAAACTAAATGTGACCACCTGGATGCTTCTAGGTTCTAGGTCACCTTCACTTTGGTTCATTTAGATCTAGGCCATGTAATATCACTCCTTGTCAAATGAAAAAATCCTACTTATTCATATTCATATTAGTTGTGGTAAAAATGAGTTAGTGGGCACATGGTGTCAATTTTATTGAAAGACCCCTTTGTTAATGAGAACTATCTACATAGCTAATAATCTGAAGAATGCCTCAAAATTATGAAGTCTCTCTTATGTGTTGGATTGTGTGCGAATAATGAAATGTGTGATAAACAAGTAAAATAGTGACCTAGCTTTTAAATTGTAAAATATAGCTCTTGGGATGATCCTTCAGTACTTCAGACTTATAGATGTGTTGTCCCTATGACTAATATGGAAATATTTCTTGATTGAATGTGGTAAGTTTCCCAATGAGTAGGTAAGAAGTTTTTATGTGAGAATGAATGAGGGTTGATCTTATATTTATACCAATCCTTTTTGAGAATATCTCACATTAAAAAACTTATATAAACCATAAAAATATGTTTCATTTAAAAATTGTATGAATTTAGGTAACTATATGCTTGTGTCAGAATAGGACACTTATGTCAACATAGGCATTTGATTGGGATGCAAGTGTCTAGGTAGTTAGAAAATAGGTGTAGGTCCAGAATTTTGAAAGATAGAAGTTAATCAGGTTTATATCATTTTGAGCATGATTTAAATTTTATGTCATCATAATAAAAATTTTCAAACTAATAAATGAGTAATTAGGCACAAAGAGATAGTGTATACAACATTTTTGGTAGTGGAAAAGGTCTAAAAGCTAAAGGTACATCCATGATATGTATTTTTAAAGTGTACAAGACTTCAGGGTTATATAATTTAGAAATAGTGTCTAAATTTCCCCCCTTAATATAATAATAAAATCTCTATTTTAAAGGAAAATAAATGTGTACCTAGGTTTGTATAACACATCTTATCTTTGTTTGAGTCTAGCTTCAGTACTTTGTTGGTGATTAACCTACAATGAAGAGCATGTTACAATATATAATCAATGCATATAATCTAAAATTGAAAGAATTTGAAATGATTGAAATAGAAAGAGAGAAAGGTTTATGAGTACACATGTGTATCTATGTAATTGCCTTTCCTTTTGTCAATTTTATTTTAAAGATGCATCATTATGAGTGATCCAAATTTGGATCCTAGTACACTAGTCACGTGTACTAAAGTTTCCACTATGAAAAATTAGATGTAACTCTTGTTCTTAAGACACTATTTTGAGACATTTAATACACTCAAAATATCAATACTAGACATGATTCTAAGGCAAATCAATATGAGGGTGATTCAGACATCTTCATGGTGATTCGCTGGTAAGTTGTAAGCTCTTAGAAAATAATAGTTTTTGTTGTACAAGATAAAATAGTATTTTATTTATATAAAAATTATATTATGATCCTATATTTAAATTCTTATAAAAAACTAGACAAGTTCAAAAAATATGGCACTTGATTTCAAGGTCTTATTTAAATGTTATGGCCATTAGAATTCAAAGTACTCTAGCTCTAGGGTTTTTTGGGAACCCAAATGTTCAACCCTTGAACAGGACTATTGAAATCCATATCCAATTGAGACCACATGAATTCAAAGCATTTTTTGATGTTTTAACTTCTTAGTGGTTATTTTTAGTTTTTTGGGGGATTTTAAGTATGAAATACCATAAATACAAGCACTAGAAATCAGTGAACAATAGTAAGAAGGGATATAAAGGAAAGTTGGATTCACATTATTTATTTGGTGAATTTAAGTCTTATTTATTAGTTTCTTATATCTATTAGCTCTATATTATTGGATAAGGTGTTGAGTGTAGAGAAGTTTCTTGAAAGTGTAAGCATTTTTATATGAGTTTTGGATTGAGGAGTAGTAAATGTTCTATTTTTAAAGGCCATTATTGGTAGTAAGCTTGTATAATTATTATAAAACATAGTGGAAGGGGTGTGAAATTTTCCTCACCCACTAGAGTTTTTCCCACCTTGCATTCTCCAAGATAAATTTGTGTGTCTCTTTTTTGCTTTGCCCATTCATTCATTTGCTTCATAGTCTTATGTAGTAATATTTATATTAAATTTTATGTTTTGGCATATTTAACATCATATAGCAGTTATAAACCTAATTATTAATTAGATAAATATTTAGCATCCATATTGATGAATATTTAAGTGGGATATCTACCTAGCTTACAAATCAGATTGATATCATATCAGATTAGTGTTTCATAAATTGTGTGGTTTATTTGGTTATCATTTTATAGAAATATGCCCATTACAACAAGATAAATTGTTAGTGGAGAAGGTGATTTGGTCTCTTTACAACAAGGTATATCTAAAATAAAGTGGAAGAGATATTTGATAAGTATGGATTCTGAAGATGAGAGGGTAGCTAAAAATGATGAAGGAAGATTCCACAAATTGGAAGAGGATGTTGCAAGCATATCTCAATCCATGAATGAGCTTGGAAAAATTATGAAGGTGGTACTATAAATGTTGGGAGTTTCCATGGATAATTATAAATAAAATGAGGAGCTTAACTCTTCAAACCATGATAAGAAAAACCCTAAATCCATCCAAGTTCTACCTCCATTCAAAGTAGAGGCAAAGATTGACATTCAGCCATATGAAGGTGATGTAAATGTAAACAATCCTGATCATTGGTTAGCCCAAATATAATTATAATTTAATTTACATAAAATTATTGAAGATAAATGAATTTATTTTTCAAGGTTGATGCTAGATAAGTTGTTGTAGATGTTATACCTATTAACATTAGTGGAATAGTTTTTTATAGCCCTTATATGTATGTTAGAGATGTTATTTTTAGGAGGAATTCTATTCATTACCCATTTATTAAGGGTGGGAAAAATATACACCATTTACTCATATGAAGGTAAATTTAATCTCTCATTAGTGAGTTCCACACAAGGTAACCCGTTACTTAATGTGAGTGTGATGCTGGAGCATCTAGTAAGTAAACATCAATCTATATTGTTGAAAACTCATATGCTAGTTAGAGGTCATAAATGATCCATTTTGAGGTATATATATATGTGTGATGGATCATATATGGTAAATTTGTTGTCTTTAAAATCATCATGAGTCATAAGGATTTTGTTTTTGTATATATTAGAGTTTTCACTCCAAAAGTGTAAGTTTGAAAATTCAAATCCTAGACCTAAGCATAAAATAACATGGGCATAATATGAAGTGGTTATGTGAGATAATGTTTTTAAAAGGGTCCTATGGGTCATAATAATCTATGGTGATGTCAAAAATATAGATAAATTGTGAGGTGATTTAAGAATGTGATGTATGGTAACTACATGTAAAATGTCATGTCATGAGAAAAAAGTGGTGGAAGAGTCTTGTTTTGTAACCACCCTAAAAACAATGTATATGTTTTATGATAATGGTACTTATAAAATTAAAGGATAGTATAAGGATTATATGAGATAATTTTTAAGGTGAGAGGATAAGAAACCAAGAAATGAAGAATGTAAAACTCTCTAAGAAGGTGGCAGAGTCCATTCGTGGGCTGCAATTGTAATGAATGATGGTTCATGTTAATAAATAAAAGTTGTTTATGTGTTTTTAATATTTCATGAATGGTATTTAAATTTTATTATTCATATACTTCATTGAAATCCCCTTGATTACATTAATATATCATTGTTTGTGTGTGGTTACAGGTTTGAGAAGGAGACTATTGGTTATAGTCAAGTAAGAGATTAATGGAGTTGATGATTATTGGTGTAAGAAAGAACATTGGTTCAATAATTTAAATATATATCAAATAGTAATAATTTTCATATGGATAGTTTATGTATTCCAAAAAATAGAGGACCTTAAATAAAAGTTCTTGAAGATGAAACCCTGATTTGACTGTGACAATCAAAGAACATGGTGTCTTAACGTTTCTTGAAGTATTTGTATCAAGAAGTTAATTGTTATAATTGAGATAATATTTAGGTAAATTATTCTTTATGGAATGGTATTTAATATGTTTTTAATGAAAAAAAAAATTCAAATATCTAATGCATAGTCCACGTGTTTAATAACCCTATTTACATACTTGGAAACTTTGTTTACACAGTCAAATGGCAAGGAAAAAGTATATGTGTTTGAGAAAGAGAATGGTTTTTGAGTTGGTTAAGTTTGATTATATGTATAAGGTTAAAAATTATTAATAATATTCCATTGGAATATTTTTATCTCATTTTAAGCGCAATAATATCTTTAAACCCTTAAATAGTCCTCCATGAGAACATAAAGATTTGTGTTTTATTGATTATAAGTTATAACCAGATTGAATAAAGATCATTAACCATTTGGAGAGGTGTATAATAGTATAAAAGACCTTGGGAAGGTCTTAGTTTATTTTTAAATGAGATAAATCTAAAAATATTGTATTTTAACCCCTCTTGGCCTCTATAGACCACTAGCTAACATTTTAGAATAAAAACCCCAATATATTTAGTTCTAACCATGGAAAAATAATGTTACTTTGTCATCAAATATGTTTTGGTGTTTGGAAATGGATTAAAGAGGTTTTGGTCTAGTAACATATGATATGGTATGGATTTGAAGTTTGATCAAGTGTATGAAGGGCCAAAAGGCCTAATTAACAAAGAGCTTACAAAGGAAGTAGTATCTACACAGAGAGTTAGATTTTAAAAATTCAAGAGTAGTAAAAATATATAGGGTGACCAAATATGAGATTAGATATTCTATTATATTTTCATAATGTTCAATGGAAGGAGATTTATGAAAAAAAGGATACAAGGGAATTGTCTCACTAATGAACTTGAGGTGTGTAACTGACTATTAGAGAGTGAGTGAGTCGTATAAAGTGGTTAAGATAAGTTTGTTATGATAAAAAAAGTACATCCATGGTGGCATGTTTCATTCATGATATCAATAACAATATTTGAGATTTATGAGCCTAAGTTGTGAACTCATGTGAAGTTAGTGAATGAGTAAAGTGAAAGAAGTTTAGAAAGTGAATGGAATGAGTGAGAGAATTATGAGGGGATATAATTATGTAAATAAATGAATCCAAGATACAAATAAAATAGGTTTATAGCAAAGGGTGTTATCAAGCCTAAAGATAAGAAATAAAACTATAGATTGAAGATTGAAGCTTAAGGACAAAGCATAGCATTTACAAGTTGAGACCAAAGATTCAAAATTAGAGCCAAGAAAGGTGAGTTTTGAGATTTTATCATAACTCTCTACATCATTTGGTATCAACTCAAGGTAAGCTCTTGGTTTAATTATTTTTTGAGATAATAGTTAAATATTGTTCATTTGAGATTGACAAAGAATATTATGAAGATTACATGAGATGAAATTGTAGAGGTATTGTGGGAAAAGATTATGGTATATGTATGACCTATTGAGGTCAATATAGATAAATTGAATATTGATGAAGAGATAAACTAAATCTCCTAAGTCCAATGTGAAGGACTTGAAACTAGTCAAAAAAGAACTAGGGAAGATAGATTGGAAAGAACATTGAAGCTCAAGAGAGAGAAAAGGAAGGATCCAAGTGAGAGTCAATGGAGATAAGAAAGTCCTAGACAAAGGACTAGAGAAAAAGAATAAGATCCAAGGGAGGTCTAAGAGGAAAGTAGATAGGATTGATAAGATATTGGTCTAAGTAGGCCTATAAAGTGAAGGAAACGAGAGAAGATGGATGTATAAGAAGAAGTAAAAGAGATAAGAAGAGAATTGGGGTAGATTTTTAAGAATATAGAGCTCATGGTGAAGATCATGAATGATCAAGAAATACAATGGATTGGTTGTAGTGTGAGGAAGAGAGTGAAGTGGCCACTAGAGCTACTTATGAGAGAGAAAAGGCATAATATGAATGCCTTAAAAAAAGAGAAGAATAAAGAAAGCACATCCCATAGAGGCATGAGGGATGAAGAGTTGTTAAGAGAGAAACATGATAGAAAAGTTGAGAAAAGAGTTCTCATTGAAGAGAACATGGAGAGATAAGTTCCAAGAGAAGAACTTGAGGGAGAAGACAATAAAAAGAGGAGAAATGTCTATGAAAGAGATATTCATGGAGACAATGTGGTCTCTTGTTTATTAATATAATATTGCATTTGAGTGTGTGTATGCAGATGTAAATCAAAGATGGATGAAGGTCAAGAATGAGACCTTAAAGTTTGTGATAAGTGGGTTAAATGAAGCACCCATAAATATTAATGAAGATGACAAGGGAAGAGAACCAATTATAGAATACAACATGATAAATATTAAAGAATGTTAGCATGTTAAATATGAGATAGAAGAATAATTTCATGATGCTTTGACAAGCATTGTAGCTGAAGTAAGAGAGGAATATCACAAAGAAGACATGAATGTAAACCATGAATACATGAAAGAAGAAATAACCATGAAAAAATATTTTAATGAGGTAAATGAATGTTTGGTACTTGAATTTGATTATGCATATGAGAAGGAAGAAGTAAATATGTAGATTGGTAAAATGAATAACAAAGTATATCCCTCAAGGAGAGTAAAAGAGCATGGGTATGTATTCCCTAAGTGGATCAAAGCATCAATTGGTGAGATATATAAGGTAGAACTAAATTAAGATGACATTAAATCCAAGAATATAGGTGAAACACAATAATAATCAAGGACAAAATAAACAAAGGACAAGTTACATCAAGTTGGCATGATAACTTATCAATCAAATAAGCATGAAGAAGATAAGATGAAAAGAAAATTTTAGGCTAAGAATGTGCAAGGTAGAAAATGGGTCATAAAAGCATGGAAAAAATAAAAAATATCATTTTTTTAGTACACTCCAATAGAGTATAAATAAAGAATAAATTTTCAAACTCAAGAAGCAATAAGACATCATGGAAGCAAACCAAGACAAAGAGATGAAGATGCAACTGAGTAGCCAAATAAGGAAACAAGATGATGAGTGTGAAGAGGTTGAGTGGTCTCAAGGTTTGATTTATAAATCTATTTTTGATGATGCATATGAATATATGTAAAATAGTGAAGATGTTTTATATAGATAAATAATGGCATTGATGGATGGGCTTTTGAAAAGTCAAGATGAACATGAAGCACCTCATAGAATGCTTAAATAACTTGATGTGAAGAAGGAAAATGAGATTGATTTGATTCTCATGAGAGGGAGAGTCCAAGGATAATTCAAGGATCAATATTCCCAAGGAGACAAAGATGAAATTATAGGTCATATAAGAGCATAAAACTAGAAGCAAATGATGAGTTGTAACCTAAGAGATGGACAAAAATTAGAACAAGATGATGCAAGTAAGGTGAAAAATTAAGGAAGGTTGAGTATGAAGTCTATTGATTTGATTCTAGCACAATTTTGGGAAAATAAGGAAACAAGAATAGATTAAAGGATAGTCAAACATAATGATGAACTCAAGAAGATGAGGAACCAACATTGCCAAGGAACCAAGACAACTAAGGAAGCAAGAACCAAGTGAAATCATTGAAGAAGGTAGCATATAGAAAGAGTAAGAATTAAGAGTGAGAATAATATATTATAAGAAGAGTATGATGAAGGACAAATTTAGTTTGAAAAGGTATAAAATGTAGAGACAAAGAGTTGAAATAGGTTATACATCTCATAGAGGTAGAGGATGAATTATCAAGGAAAATAGGCAATGTAAGGAAGCATACAGTACAAGTCTAATGAGGATAAAGGAGCAAGAAAGGAGGAACAATAGTAAGATGATCATGGAAGATCCTCAAATAATGAATTGGAAGTCAATAAATAAGATGTTAGTACTCAATTTTCTTCCTCTTAGGGAGTATGATGCAGGAGATCTAGTAAGCAAACATCAATTTTTGTTGTTGAAAACTTGTATGCTACTTAGGAGTCATAGATGATTAGGGTTTTTTTAGCAATTAATATTAGTTAATTCACAAATATTCCATTTTTAGGATTTTGGTTTTGGAAAAATTTTATGATTGGTAGATGGGACCAGATCACTAAACTTTTAGGGATATTTTTTTTTAAGGTTAGCTCACCAACCTTTTATAATGATATATAAGATTACACTTAAATTTTTTAGATATATATAGTAGATCCCTTGAGGGTCTAACCAATACTAACCAAGGTAAAAAGTAGAACCAAAATCAGAGGAACACAGAACTGAACAACAACACTGAACAAAGAAAATGAAGGACAACACCAAATAACAAGCTAGATTTCATCATCAAATAATAGAGTTAAACAACAATGCTAGACACTATAGATGAATGACATATCCGAATAACATAGTTGAATGATAGTGTCAGATGATAGAGCTAAATGAAAAAATTGAATGACAGAACCAAATGATAGAGCCAAAAATATAGAACTAAATGATAGAGTTGAATGACACAACTGAATGACATAATCAAATGATATAGCCAAATAACACAGCTGAATGATAGCACCAGGTGACAAAATTGAATAATAGAATTGAATGATAGGTCTAGAAACTAGATATGAATGACAAGACCGAATGGGAGTATCAAATGATAGATTCAAAAAGAATATGCCATCATGGCATTTAGTGGGGTTAGTAAAAGGATAATCCAATCATTAGGGAAATCATCCATATTATCTTATTTTAAAGAGCCAACCAAAAATTCCACATAATCAGAATGCACTCAAAATCTAGGTATTTTTTTTAGTTTGTCATAAATTTGACTTCAACTGTTCAATAATATTAAAACAATTTTACATGCAAAAATCCCCACTATTATCTCACAAGAAAGAATCAAACAAAATAACATATCACCCCCTGAAGATTTTTTTGATGATGGCATCCACCACTTGAAGATGCTCCTCTATTTTTTTATGAAAATGATAATGACACTAAAGTGGTAGAAAGGATTGGACCATCTCACCAAACACAAAGTTTAGCTAAAACCTCCACTAAAAAATCTCCTCAAAGAAAGAGAAGTAGATGGACAGTTGGAAGGTCCTTTAAGGTGGATTGGATAACAAAATTTCCCTTCATAGAACTTGTAGACCCTGAAAATGTTGATGATACTCCAAAAGAATGCAGATGTACAATATGTAGTTGGAAACTAGGAAAAGAACACAAAATACAATTAAAATTGAACATGATTGAGAAACATTATGGAAAAGTATATGAGATAGTGAAGCACCTAAATAGATTGATAACTAGAACACACGTGTAAAACTGCAGAAGAATGCATGCATGTAATATATGCATGGGATCATGAAAATGATAAGAAACATAAAAAACATCTTGTGGAGAAAGGGGAAAAATTTGAAACAGATTTTTGAAAAGTCAATTAGTCCCATCTAAAGGTGAAATACATAAATTTATCTACTATATACCATATTCTAAAAAAAGGCAGACCTATTTCTGATTTTTTAGATTATAATATTTTATTTCAACATAATGGATTTCTAGATATTTCATAATCACATTGGTCAAATAATAATTCTTGGGAAATGGAAAAATGTCTAGCAGTGGTTGAGATTGAAGATTTGAAATAAAGTGTTAAGATATCACTATTTATCTCACTATCCATCGATGAGGTCACAATAATTGACAACACAACCTAGGTTTGCATTCATGTGTATACTTTTGAGAACTATTCAAGGAAACCTCATCTACTAGCATTTAATAAAATGGTAGAAAATTGTAATGTAGAAAATATTAAAAATTAATTGTATCAAATTTGAAGATAAAGCTAGAATGGATGATTATGCAATAGCTATGAAGTTAGTGTGTGTTAGGGCTGATGATGCATCAGTTATGCAAGGGAATAGAAATGGTTTGTGTGTTTGACTGTAAATAACAATTGGCCCATATATGATTCCAATTCACTACATGGCTCATAAGATGAATCTTCTATAAAAAATGGTTAGCAAATTTGCTAATGTGGCCAAAGTGGAGGATCTCATTTGTGACCTACATGCTTATATGTCCAACATTCCAAAAAAAAATTAGAGTTCCAAAAATTTGCAATATGAGTGATTGATGGTAAGAAACTATTGAAAGATGTTGATACAAGGTGTATTTCTATGTATGAACCTACATGTATAATTTTTCAAGAATATCCATCATTAGTAGGTTTTATATATAAATATCATAGAGAAATTGATAAGGCAAAAGATTTGTTGTACCATTTAATAGATTTGGAAACACTATTGACTTTATGTGGAATTATTCCAATGCTAAAAGAAATGAATTATTTAATGAAACATGCTTAGGTGGGGTCCATTTATATTATGGAAATTATACGGCTAAGAAAATGAGTGCATCAATATCTAGACATACTATACACTTCGAATTAAATGTTTCAAGGCCTTATTTTTAGTAGTTGGTAATATTTGACCAATTTAAATAACCCTGATAGTTATTTGAAGTTGAATATCAATGATCATATTTGTGTCATTGTTAATGGAAAGGAGATTCCAATGCACACTTTCTACAAAAGACATGATCTTGTGAGAGCTGAATCTAAAGAACTCCCTATGATACGTATTCTATATGACACTATTCTATCTAAAACTCAGATGAAACTAAGTAGAGTTTTCCAAAAATTATCTGTGGAGATGAAAGATCATTTTTAAAGGGATGATTTGTTGGAGGCCATGGTAGTTGTGAATCCCAATTTCTAGAGCAATAATAATAGTCAAAAGATGGTTAGAAATTTATTTCACAAATACATGTGTTTTCTTATAATGCATTTATATAAGTATATAGAGATGAATGGAGTAGAAATTATAGGTATTTTGGGAAAGGATTTACTGACATCCTAGTCAACCCATTTTGGCATTACAATGTTTGAACAATATCATCTTCTAAGAGAAACAATAGAGAATGGGGCAACTACAAGATTGTGGAAAAAATTTATCCTAGTAGTATACTGCAGAAAAGTCTAGGTGAATATTTTTGATTATATGATCTCTATCAAATAATGATTCTAGGATTAGTGGAAGATGAAAGAGTATTCAGTGCATTATCATTCATAAAGTCAAAACTTTGAAATAAATTGGACAAAAATTTAGAAACTTGTTTGAGATTATATGTTTCACATTATGCAGTAGATATGTTTACTTATGAAAGAGATATGGAAACATGGAGTTCTCTAACTGGAAGAAGAGGCATCATCAATACAATGACAAATAAAGAGGATGTAAATAATGACACTGAATATGGCTCTAACACAATAGATGCAAATTTCACTGTCGATGATTAAGTTTGTGTAGGATTGTTTCAACTACCAGACTATTAGTTTTGATTTTTTGAATTTCAATTTCACATGTTTATCATAAGATGCAATAATTATTATACATTTTCTGAGATTCATTTCCTTGTTTGTGGCTAAGTGTTGAATGTAAAAGATTAATATATTATGATTGTGTTAGGGCGAACACTATAGGTAAATATGGTTCTTTATGTCTTTGATACATAGTTTTTATAGATCAATTTTTTCCCTACATATGTATTTATTGTGCCTTCATAGTACATCATATGTGTCTGCAATGTGTTTGATATTCTTATTATGTGTTTGATTTAGACTGCTTGCAATCTATTACATGTCTTCAATTTTGTAATCATGTTTAACTTTATGTAATTGTTTGTAAGTAATTTCCACATGTTTATCATAAGATGCAAAATTATTATACATTTTCAATTGTTCAAAAACTAAAAATAACTATGTCAATGCCTAATCACTTTCATGAGGATATTTAAAAAGTTGTCCAATTGTTTAGTTTCCTTAAAACTGATTCTTTTTAGAATAAAGTGATCAAATAAAATATAACCTTTGAATCACATATCAAAATTGATCAAATAAAATATAACCTTTGAATAAAGTGATCAAATAAAATATAATCTTTGAATCACATACCAATGAGTATGAATGACACACATGCCATATAAGATACCCGTTCACATATTTATAAAGGCCTTACCTCTTTTTTATAACAATTTTCATTTGAATAAAACTGATTTCATGAGTCCTTATCTATCTAAACATCTTCATAACATTAAAAAATCCATTAACATATTCTATAGTTCATGATCATAATCAATCACGCATATTTTTAACTTTGATGAATCCTCATTATTACTGACTATCACAATACTATCTTCAACACAAACCTATACCAAACATGAATATGCTTTTATAGTGGCCTCAAATTCATCTCAAATCATGATTTATTCAAGAAAAAATCTAAATATAAAAAAGAAGAGATCTTCCAAAGAAAACAACTCACTTTTTTATCATAGCATGCAATAACTATTATATGTTTTATGAAATGCATTTCTATGTTTCTTGCTAAGCGATGACTACACAACATTAATATATTATGATTGTGTTATGTGGAACACTGTATAAATGAATATGTTGACATTAATCCATTTATATTGAGATGTGAGTTTCACAAGTGCATCAGAAATATTAAAAAGGGGCCTAACACCATACAAGTTTACAACATCATAAAATTAAAATTGTAATTAAAATCTATGTGGCTCATCTAGTAATTAAAATTTAAAACTCAATAAATTGGTCAACACATCTACAAACTTGAAATTGTCATTCATAATATATATTTTAAAAGAAAACATTGTTTACAAATATATAAAATAGATTGTCAACTACTCAGCTAGTTTCTCAACCACTTTTTTATCTTCTTTCTCAAATACTTTCTCAATCACATCTTCTATGGCACTGTTTCCCTTCAATATCCCTACCTCTTCAAGATCCAAATCTACACCATTAAGACGTTCAAGATTTTCCCTATCTTCTTTTCCAACATCTCCTGAGAAAGTAGACTTGGATCGGCAACTACCTTCTACTTAAATAAGGCATCAGGATCCCATATTTTCTCTTTAATGGTTTTTTTTAGTGTGTTTTTATATTAATTCAATAAAACAAGCTTCTCCTAGAATTTAATGATAGATTTTAAACTTTTCCATGCATTTTTCAAATGCACATTGAGGGCCTCAGTGTCTTTTTTCAAGTTCTCATATTTTTCTTACATTTTAAAATGTAATGTAATTAGATGTGAATAAAAATAATAATGACATAAAATTTGATTAAAATGAATATACATTACTAAATATTTTTCCTTCTCCACATTCACAATCAAAACAAGGTTGGTGTCTTTCACCCATTTATTATAATATGCCTGGGCTTTTGCATTCAAATTCTCCAACCTATTAAGCATGATATTCAACACATTATCATTGTAACTATTAGCAACAATTGCTGACCTAGATTTAGCTTTGGCAAACAAATCATCAATCTTTATAAGTTCATATTGCACCAATGAAAAAATAATTTCTCACTCAGAGTGGTTGTGATAATGGGTATTTATTGCTTTTACCAATACCTTTGCCCGTATCTCCCACACACGTAATTTTTGTAATTCATCAATTACTCCCTCTTGAATATTAGCAGTGATAATATATGATACCAAATTTTTCATTATAAAATATGTAATGGCATCATCAAATAGGATAACATTATCTATTAGGGTCAGATTGTCCTATGAACTACACGAAGGTTCCTACTAAACAATCACATGAACATGTGTTGTTTCTCCCTAGAAATAATCATGTGGATTTAAATAAGTTACAACATCAAAACCACTTTCAAACCCCATATATTCTTCATCAAGTTCAATTTCTAGTAAATAATTTAATCCATGTGCACTCAATAAACCTCCAATAGAGAAAGAGGGGAATTGGGAACCTGATAATTGTAGTGTTGTGGTTTGTTGTGGGGGCTATAATGGAATATCCTTCCCCCTTCCATGAAATGCATTTAGGGGTGAAGGAAATGACATAATTTTCCTCATAGAAGAGGATGGCTTGAAAAATGTAAGTTATTTTAGAAAATAAATAAATTGGAAAAACAAAGTTATATGTAAAATTGAAATTAAAAGTTTAGTGCTTATATTTGCAGATAGTATATCCTGTAATGCACATGGTGTATTGTGAGTGATAGGGGTGTTTTTATATGGTACATATGAAAAATTTCAATATAAAAAACCATAATCAAAAAACAAAAAATGAAATATGCAATGTAAAATACCTTACACAGAGGGTCAAGAAGGCCCAGTAGGTTTTACTATTTATTGCGGTGGTACTAGTGGTACTAGTTATTTCACCATCTAAATTCTTATCGAGTCAATTTTAATAATGAAAAAAATAAATATAATAATGTACTTGAGTCTTGAAAATTAAAATCTAATTTGAAATTTTCAAATAATAAACATGCACATGGAGATGACATCAAAGAAAATTATGGATGTTTTACAAGCTGATAGGATTACATGGATGATTCTGTAGACTCAGAATCTATAGATTCTTCAACTGTGGTTGCACACTATGATTTTGAGGTAGATGTTTTTCATGAGGAATGCATTCTTTCCTATAATTTGTAATAAACAAAGTTTTAAAATTTATTAATATTTACCTTACTAACCATTTAACAAAAAAATAAATATTAAACCCTAGATCAACAAATGAACAAATAAACTAACATCCTGCTTATCCATAGACAAAGAGTTTGTCATCATTTTTGGATCAAGCACAATTGGACCTTATGATTTTTAGAGGTCAAATAAAGCCTCATAATACAATGTGAGAATAAAATTGGAACAAATTATAGTGGATCTAGGATTGGTAGAAGAAGAATTTAATTCAAGTCTTATCCTAGAGGAAATAAAATAGAACCAGTCAAATTTGTATTTGAAAATAGTATGAACAATGTAAAATAGTGCCCAATAGGGAATATCTACTACTCTTTCTTGTAATATTATTATGTCTTGGTAAAATTGAACCATTGATTTAAAAAAAGGGTGACTAATGTCATTGACATCGAGGCCCCTCTTCTGACTATCTAAAACAAAAGAGAAAAAGAGGATTGTAGATTGTAAAAGTTGAATTTTAATATACAAACAAATTTATAAGTACATACCAATTCAATCAATGTGAAAATCAAAATTTTTTACCAAAAAATTAATGTCTTCATTTATCAATATTGATTTGGAACTCACAGGGGTTACATTTTGAAATTGAAGACCTGTCAAATTGTGAATATCTTCTGGGGAAGTATTGAATGAAATCATTCTAAAATCCACTTTGAGGATGAAGATATTATCATTAGGGTCATATTAATACATGATAATTTTTAAAAGTGTAGTGTCTATGTCATACTATGACATGTAAAGCAAGCTATTAAATCTACATTCTTGAATCCAATCATTATATGCATATGGTTGATGTATTATCCTCAAAATGTTTGGGAATAGTAGGTTCTTAAAAATGAATTTTCTATCCATGGTTGGAAAGGGGGATGATATATCAGTTCTAAAAAATGTTAAAAATGAGGGTATAGGTGAGTATTTATAGAGTAGGAGAGGTGATTGAGCAACTAGATAGCAGACCAAATGCACAAGTTACAACCATTCGATCCAGTCATTTGGTTCTATCATTCAGCCCTACCATTTAGTCTAGTCATCTAGTTTTATCATTTAGTTCTACCATTTAGCTTCACCATTCAGCTTAGCCATTTGGATTTGTCATTTGGCTCAATCATTCAGCTCTATCATTCAACTTTATTATTCAACTTAGCCATTCAATTTAGAAATTTGGTTTCATCATTTGGTTCCATTATTAAAATACACCATTCATCTTGATCATTTAGTTCTATTTTTTAGTTAATTCATTCAGTTCCACCATTTAGTTTAGTCATTCATCTAGGTTGTTTGGTTTTATTGTTTTATTTAGTCATTTGATTAAGTCATTTAGTTTGGTTATTTATGTCAGGTGTTCAGATCAATTATTTGCTTTGGCCATTCACTTCATCTATCCTATTGTAATATGTATGGGGAAAAACATTGACTGATAATTTTCCATCACCCACATATGATTTTCCATACCAGTGAATCAAATTTCTCTAGATTCACCAAATATTTCCAATAGGTTTTTTAGTAGGGCCTCTTAAAATTAACCCTGTAGATGATCCATTTTGAGGTATGTGTGTGTGTGATTGATCCTATAGGGTCCATTTTTTGTATTTATACTCATCATGAGTCATAAGGAATTTTTTTTGTATGTATTATATTTTTCCCTCCAAAAGTGTAAGTTTGAAAATTAAAATCCTAGACCTAAGCATAGAAGGACCATGGGCATAGTTTGAAGTGGTTAGGTGAGAGAATGTTTGTAAAAGGGTCCTAAGGTTCATACGAGTCTAATGGGATGTAAAAAATATACATGAGTTTTGTGGTGATCTAAGAATATGATGTATGGTAACTACATGTAAAATGTCATGTCATGAGAAAAAGGTGGTGGAAGAGTCTTATTTTGTAACCACCCCAAAACCAACGTATATGTTGAATGAGAATGGTATTTATAACATGAAATGAGATTATGATGATGGGAGGAGATATATTTTAAGGTTATAGGATAATAAACCAAGAAAATAATAATTTAAAAATCTCCAAGAAGGTGGTAGAGTCCATTCATGGACTGCAAATGTAATGAATGATGGTTCAAGTTAATAAAGAAAAGTTGTTTCTATGTGTTTACTCTTACATGAAAGTTATTTAAATATTTTTAGTCATATATTTCCTTGAAATTCCCTTGAGGCCATGAATATATCATTTTGTGTGTGTGTTTATAGGTTTAAAAAGGATATTGTTGGTTACAATCAAGTAAGAGATTGATGGAGTTGATGACTGTTGGTGTAAGAAAGAAAATTGGTTAATTAATTTAAATTTATTTCCAATAATAAGGATATTTTATGTATTCCTAAAAATATAGGACCTTAAATAAAATTTCCTAAAGATGAAACCCTGATTTGGCTATGACAGTCAAAGAACATGGTGTCTTAACATTTCTTGAAGGATTTATAACAAGAAGTTCAATTTTATAATTGAGATGATATATAGGTAAATTATTCTTGATAGAATGTTATTTCATATGTTTTTAATGAAAAACAAGTGACAAATCTCCAATTCATGGTCCACATCTGTTTAAGAACCCTAATCACATACTCAAAAATTCTATTTGCATAGTCAAATGCCAAGGAAGAAGTATATGTGTTTGAAAAAGAGAATGGTTGTTGAGTTGGTTAAGTATAATTATCTATGAAAGGTGAAAAATTATTAATAATATTCCATTTTAATCCTATGATCTCATTTGCATTTTAATAATATCTTTAAACCCTTGCATAGTCCTCCATGAGAAAATAAAGTTCTATGTTTTATTGATTATAAGCTATAACCAGATTGAATAAAGATCATTAACCATTTAAAAAGGTGGATAATATTATCACAGAGCTTGGTAAGGTCTTATTTCATTTTTAAATGAGTTAAATACAAAAATATTGTAATTTAACCCCTCTCAGCCTTTATAGTCCACTAGCTAGGGTTTTGGAACAAAACCCCCAATATCTTTAGTTCTATTTGGGGAAAAAGCATGAAAATTTTTAATCGGGTATGTTTCTATGTTTTTAAATGGATTCAAGAGTTTTTGGTCTGGTACCATACATTTTTGTATGGATTTTAAGTCTAAGAAAGTGTATGAAGGGCTAGAAGGCCTAATTGGTAAAGAGATTACAAAGGAAGTAGTATCTACATAGAGAATTAGGTTTTGAAACTTTAGGGGAAGTAGTAAAAAGATAGATGCTTCCCAAATATGGGATTGTATATTTTTTTGGAATTTAATAACATTCAATGAAAGGATATTTTTGAAAAAAAGGCTACAAAGGAATTGTCTCACTAATGAAATTGAGGTGTGTAACTGACTGTTGGAGAGTGAGTGAGTGGTAGAAAGGGTTTAAGACAAATATGTTATGATCAGGAAAGGTCATCCATGGTGAAAATTTTCATTCATGATATCAATAATAATATTTTATATTTTGAGCCTAAGTTGTGAACTATTGTGAAGTTACTGAATGAGTAAAGTGAAAGAAGATTGGGAAGTGAATGGAATGAGTGAGAGACTTATGAGGGGGTATAATTATAGTAAGAAATGAATCCAAGATGTAAATAAAAAATATTTATATAAAATGGTGATATCAAGCCTAAAGAGAATAAATAAGACTATAGATTGAATATTGAATCTTAAGGACAAAGCATAACATTTGCAAGTTGAGACCAAAGATTCAAAATCAGAGCATAGAAAGGTGAGTTTTAAAATTTTATCATAACCCTCTCCATTAGAGTGTGAATTTTTATTTCCTTATTTTTATATATAAGTAAGAATGTAAGGATACTCATAGTAGGTATAGTAACAAAGAAAATGAATTATAGTTGTTATCAGGATGTCCACTTTCAGATATGGGTCTTCCTCATCAAATAAGTGAGTCACATAAGGGGCATGAAAGGGTGGACTCAGAATTTCACAAGGTTGATGATTTATTTTAGCATATACAACTCCAATTTCAAGAAAGAGTGAAGAAGTGGGGAATTAAATTTCCACACTACAAAAGTTCTTAAGCTTTTAGGGATTTAAAATCCTCAAATTAGGGAGCTATGATCCAGATTTGGATCCTACCATATTAATCATGCATACCAAAGTTTACACTATGACCAATTATATGTAACTCATGTCTTAAGACACTATTTTTAGACATTTAATATGATTAAAACATCAATATTAGACATTATTATGAGGTAAATCAATATGAGGGTGATCAAGACATCTTCATGGTGATGAGTCAGTAAGTTGTAAGCTCTTGAGAAATACTAGTTTTTATTGTATGAGATAAAACAATATTTATTTGTATCAAAATTATATTTTGATTCAATTTTTAATTCCTCTTAAAAAAAAATAGACAAGTTTAAAAAAAATGGCACTCAATTTTGAGGTCATATGCAAATGTTATGGCTATGAGAAGTCAAAGTACTCCAGATCTGGGGTTTCTCAGTAGCTTGATTGTTCAACTTCAGAGCAAGACTATTGAAATTTAGATCCAATTGAGACCATATGAATTTAAAAAATTTCTTGATGTTTTACCTTCTTGGTGGTTCATTTTATTTTCTTGGAAGTTTCTAATGATGAAACAACATCAATACAAATCCTAACAATCATAAAATAACAGTAAGTAGGAAGATAAAGGGAAGTTGGATTCACATCATTCCTTTGGTGAGTTTGAGTCTTAGTTCTTAGTTTCTCATTTTTGTTAACTAAGTATGATTGGATCAGGTTTTTATTGCATATAAGTATATTTTAAGTGAAAATCATTTGTATTTGAGTGTTGGATAGAGTAATAGTAAATATTTTGTCTGTACAGGCCATCATGGGTAGTAAACTTGTATACTTTTTATAAAACATAGTGGAAGGGGAGCGCAAGTTGTCTCACCCACTAGAGTTTTTCCCACCTTGTTTTTTCCAAGATAAATATATGTCTATTGTGTGTTTTTCTCATCCATTACTTTGATTCATAGTCTTATGTATTAATATTTACATTACATTTTATATACTTGTGCATTTCTATTTTGGCATGTTTAACATCATACAATAATCATAAATCCAATTGTTAATTAGCTAAATGTTTAGCATCCATATTGGTGAAGCTTATAGTGGAATATCTACCTATATTATGAATCAATGGTTTTATAAAATTTAGATTAGGAAAAAGATAAATCTATAAAGTACATATATCTAAATAGATAGATAGATTAGAGGACACATGGCCTTAACCTTGGAGAAAAGATGAGTTACCACTTGGTAGTTGAGATTAGCACAACCATACAATTCAATCATACTTATAACTTGGTTAATGTGAGTGAACAAAGTTAACTCACACTATAAATATGGTAAGTTTGGGTGATGTAATAAATTTTAACCTATAAACTTGAAAATATTGAGTTATTTAATCACCTCAACCATAACAAAAAGTGAACCAACTACTGCAGTAGATTGGCTCAATACAGTCCATAAAAGTCTAACTTGGTGGGTGGTGAAAATCTCTGAAAGTGTTTATAATCTAAAACTAGTTTGGTTTTGAAATATTAAGCACACATTGCATATCATATGCACCTTAAATATGTCTCATGCTAAAACTATGTATAACAATGGTACCAATGTATATAAATATACCACAAATGTATTTGAATCATATAACTATGCAATTTGGCCAATTTGAAACTATGTAAGTGTGGAAAATATGTTTCTAAAACATGCCCACACTATAATATGAAATTGAAAACTAGTGTACGTGTTTAAAACATGTTTCCAAATAATGCCCTCGCCATATATCTAAATCTAGTGAACTATGAAAAATGAGTGAAGAACATGTTTTCAAAACATACCCCCACTGTAATCTGAATCTATGAAGCAATGTGGAATGCATGCCTCTATAGAATGCCCCACTAATATGCCCTCATTTTTAGGTGAGGGGAAGTAGAAATTGGTAGTTATTTTACCTCAAAAAGTTAAAATAACTATATAATTTGTGAATGTACCATGTATCATATATAAGTGACATGTCTAGGTAGATATATCATTAAAGCAAAAATAATGTGATCATGTGAAGTCCGAAGATGTATGATGTAGATCATGGTAATGTCTAGATAGTAATAGTGTAATCTCAATAATTAATCAAGCACACACATAAGAACACTCAAAATAAAATCAAAAGACAATTGTCCAAGGAGACTATAAATAAGGGGCATATTAATATTTCCCACAATCGAAGGGATGTGACTTATTCAAATGTCCACAAAGCAAGAATGACATATTCAATTACAAACATACAAAAAATGACATATTCAAGTTTCAAAGAGGAAAACAAAGGCATGGGGCTGAAAATAATGGAACATATTCAAATGATCAAATAAGAAATATGATAGCAAGGTAAAACACTAAAATAAGTGCATAAATTAAACCATAATAAACATGTCATACTAGTCCCTGGTTATATATGTTAGCAAAAATGTTAAATACATAGCATATCAAATATACTACGAAAGATATATGCATGGTTAAATTCATATGTAAGTATATATATATATATATATATATATATATATATATATATATATATATATATATATATATATATATATATATATATATATATATATATATATATATATATATATATATATATGAGTTCGAACATGATAATGTAAAGTGAACATATAATGATTTAACCTGTATGTATCATGATCATAGAGTTGGATGCCCCCAACATCCTCATGACGTGAGTAAATGGAAAGGAGAACATACAAAAGTGCATATATCATGTATCTGCCTATCCCTGAATCACACTCAAAATATGTGTGAAACACATATATACATAGGAAATATTAATATTCCATATACCAACATATAACCAACAACATATATGCCAAAGAGCTAATAGGAACATGTAAATGCTGAAAATATTTTTGGATTTTTGGATTTATTTTTATTTTTTTAGTAGTTTTGGTCTATGTGAAACCTTACACCCTTAATTTGGATCCTTTACATTGTTTGAATCATGTTTGGATAAGTGGAAGTGGTACATATCATGTTCCTCCTCATGTTTTACACGTGTAATATAATAACCAATGTTATCATTTGGAATATGGATTAGTTTGCCTTCATGACAAAAAGAAATGACTTGGTAATTTTGGTTAATTTTTGCTTCCATTTGATGTAACCAAATAGTGACCAATATAAATGCATATGGATATTTTTGTGGAATAATCTAAACCTATGTTTTAACCAATTTAGGTCCATAATAAGTTGTTATTTTTATGTTTCCCAATGAGTCTTTTCTTGTAAGACTTTTAGATCAAAGCCAAACTATTGTAAATGTCTTACATTGCATGTAGTTTTTGTTTTTGTAGGATCAATATGGTTATGCCAAAATTAAGCACCACTCATGAATAATGTGATTGTCAAATATTTTTTGCATGGATTATTTTTCATTTTTTCACCTTGGGATGTTTGCATAGGATGTGGACCTTAGATTGGTTCCATATTGAGTAAATTTTGTAATGTTCCCATATAAAGATTAGGAACACCACATTTTGTTCATAATGTTCATTTGGTAATTCATTTCCCTCCTTTGTGTGAGGAATAAAACTTTGGTATTTAGAAGGGGATATGTTAAGCTCTTTTGGATGAGTAAGTATGGATGAAACATATATCTACACATCCAAATATAAATGGGTAAATGACTCATATTTTTATGAATATCTCTTTATTTAAATGGGTAAAGAAGACCTCTACTAAAAATTAAATGTAATTCCAAATCTGAAGGTCTAAATGTAGCTCATATGATGTACTTTTGAATCGAAAGATATAATCTTGATGGGATTCATCCTCTTGTTGTTTGAAAATGTGTAAATGTGTAAATGTAAGTTTTTAAACCTTATGGATATTGAAATCAATGAATAACAAATATTTTAATTGTGAAAAAGTGGTTAAGTAACCATTTGGTAAGCTATATAACCAATTATGAGCCTCCTCTAAAATGCACATATAGAATACCATTGACAATAATTTGTCATCTTTTGCCCATTGACCAAAACAATGTACATGGTTAATCATGTGGTAGAATGGGTCCATATGACTCAAAAATAAAGGTAAACCTAGGATTTCAGAATCATGTTGATAAATATATTCAAGTATACATTATTCAAGAGGTTGATTGTTGAATGAGGTAACATTTTCATTAGTATTATAGAAAGCCATTTACATTTGAAGTATAAAAACCTATTTTTGGCGATCCCCATTAGTTATCATCATAGATATAAGATACTCCATGGGATTGGTGGTGTTTGGCATAGGTGTTATCATTGATTATAATCCACCATCTCTCTTTAATCTAGGCATATGGGTACCATCATCCTCCTGGATAAAAAGTGCAAGTTCTAAATCATTGAATTTAGGATACTATGGTAATGGTTTAGGATCTCTTTATTATTGTACCCTTAGTATTTAATTTATAGAGATAGGAACATTAGGAGTATTTTTCACCTTATGTTTGTAATGATTATTTATTTATTTTCCTAAATATTACTTGGTAAGGATGCCATAATCTCTTGGTGAACCTTTCAAAAAAATTCAATGTCAAATCAAGGGAAAAGAGAATTATTACCATGGATAAGGGGGATATTATTTGGGAAAGTTGAAAAAGTATGGGTTTGAATCAATTTGTTTTAAGAAATAAACCCCTTGTAAGCAATTTATAAATCAACCATAATGTCCTTATGTACTTATCAAAAAAATTGATGGTATATGAAGTAACACATCTCTCATATGTATCCTTTTTGGTGGTAAAGGTTGCATAAAGGACATGATTATATGACTTGCCTTATTGTTGACTAATAGCGTGGACAAAAGAATCCCATATAAATTTTTGGTGAATAGTGGGTTCATAATGGTAGCTAAGAGTATCTTGAATATGTTTTAAAAGTTTAGACATCCCATATTCCCACTTATTCTCATTTGGTATTGTTTGATATCTTTGGTTGTCAATGGATATAGCTTAAAAAATACACCTTTCTTCTCTTTTCAAGTAATCCCTTGGTTGGGTAAACTTGTCCATTGAGGGATTTTGTAGTTTATTTTTTTAAAATTTCCTATACAAATTGGAAATTCTTGATAACAAATTCATTAAAGCTCTCAAACATTTCAAAGTTTATCAAACACATATTTCAAGAGCATATGTAAAGAAAATTTGTGATAGAGAATTTAAAATTGGTGACGTTGTACTCAAATAAAATAAAAATAATATATTTTTTAATAGAGAACATAAATGAAAATTCAATCTAATTTGGTTAGGACAATTTGTAGTCATCAAAAATATGGGTCTTACAATTTATTGTCTAGCTACACTTAAAGGAAAAACTATCAAACCTCTCATAAATGTTATGCATTTGCATTGTTATTTCATATAGTTAGCTTTCCCAATTTTCATTTATGATTTACCTTCCAAAAATGGAAAAATACAAAAATAATCATGTATGCTAAAAAAGTACAAAAAAATCATTTTTTTGTAAAACAATTAAAATCAAGACATGTAGACATACTTTCATGTTGTTGTATTATCTCTTTTCACATTTCATCTATTTTATTGTTTAGTGTAAAACATATTTAATTACATTTTCAATACATAATACTTAATATATGGTATTTGAGTGTGTAACAAGATACATTTTGAATGCAATAGAAACTATTCATACACAAAATAATCCTTCCTAATAATAAAATATTACATATATTAAATCAAGATAACAACACACTAATAAAAAAATAGTGCATTGTGTCCATGTCCTCTACTGCATTCTTATCCCTATGCATTATCCAACTGTAATAAAATCACATGAATGTTTTCTATAGTTTTTCATCACAAAATAGAGAATACACTCATATATCACTCAGATTTCACACTTAAGTCATATTTTTTCATGGGTTCGATGTTGGGGTAGCCTTATACCCAACAACCTTGTTTAGTTAGGGGAAAATCATTGATTTACACAAGCTCGTTCATATATTTTATTTATCCAAAACCTATTTTTTTACATAATTGTTTTACAAAGAAAATTAATGTCTTATTTTCCTTCATACTTTACATGTATCATAATGAATATATATTTGATAAATATGAACATAGACACATATGATCAAAATATGCTACTTTTAGATTCAACATGTTTCTTTTATATGTCTGTTTCCTTACATAGCATGATTCAATTTTTTTGCTTCTTGTATGTGGCCCTTGGCCTCGTTTACATTCAACCATCATGTTTGTATGGAATCATCAAGCCTTGTATGTATGGCCCTTTTCCTTTTTATATTTTTTTCCATTCACATGTCCCTTGTATTCATCATGTATGCCTTATGTTTGACATTTATATGTGATTTATAACTCTATGTGACATCTCAAATGTCCCTTATATGTGGTATTTATTCCTTATTGAGTGACATTTTATGACTTTGCTTACATGCTTTTCATTTGATATTATGATGCCATAAATGTATATCATTCACTAGTAAGTATATAATTACATACATATATGGTTCCTTGATGCATATCATGCATATAATATATATGTGCTTCATTTGCTTAATCTATTCAATATAATGCTTACAATACATATACAAGACTTGAGATTTTTTAACATGCCTCATACACTACTTAAATTCTCTATTTAATTACAATGATGCAATACAATATTCAAACTTTTCATATTATTCAATGTTACATCTTTTCAATTTTAATAAAATTAAAATGTCCATATGCCATTGCTTATTTACATCTTTCACAAATGCTCTCACTTTTTCTTTTGAGACAAGTGATTTGTAGGCAATTTACCTCATCTCAAAAGGGGGGAATCATAATGGGCTTATCTCCAAGCTTTCGTAAGCACTACATTTCAGATTTGACAGTTTAAAATATGAAAAATCATAATTTTCATATTTTGGGTGAATTCAAATTGCTTGTGTACTCCACTCTTACAACATTTTGAGAACATACACCTAAGTGAAAAAACAATATTTCAAGAAGTTTTCAAAAGATCAAGTTATCACTCTATATAGTATAGGGGGCATGATATGCATTCATGGCCAAGCTAATACTTCACAAAATTTAGATTTATCTTTTTCAAGTATCAAAGTTTTAATACTTTACAATTCAAATCTAGATCTATTTGTAGTAGTGTGATTCATCTTTTATAAGTGGACCACATTTTGAGCTTAGTGACACTTAATGATTGGTTACACTTTATTGATCCATGTAATATACCCACCTCTTATTTTTATTTCAAAAATTGAGCCATGTTTGAGCTTAGTGATGCTTTATGTCTTGGTTTTACTTTAGTGAAGTACTTTGTTGGTTCCCATTTCTTCAAAAGAATTACATATTAATCTATGAGGGTTTTAATATTTCCAACTCAAGCATCATCATTGATTCTTAAAATTAATATTTGATCACTCTTAATTAAATGTATGTTTATTACTTATCCACATGCCTCAATAATGGGGCATGAACCTTTATGAAAAATAAAAAGTGTGTATACACAATCAGTTATCACATTTCTTTTACTCTAGTAATTAATATTCCATTAATAATTTAGGTACAAACTAAAAGTGAAGAATTCAAACATGTATTGATAGATAATGGATTAGGTATGAATATTTTTAATATTAATTTTTTAAAACAATTGGGTGTCAATATAAATACAATTAAAAAATTAGATAAAATCCTAAGGTTTTTGATAACATTCTACGCCAAGTACTTAAATCAATATTATTAAAAAATGATGCAACCTAATAATGAGGTTAATTATCACTTAGATTTTATGAACTATTTTATAGTACCTCCATCACATCTTATTAAAATATTTAAAATTCAAACATATGAGGTTGGATAATCATAGAAAATGACAGGGAGGCAATTATTACCATTAATGAAGAAATTAAGAAAGCACCACAAACTAATGTAGAGAAAAAATAGAACATTATATATCTTCCATTTTTAGTTAATTTATAAAATGTAAATAACATAGTGATAAACCATAATTATAATGATGGTGATGATAATGGAGAGTACAAGGATAGATTATATGCAAAAAGCATTGATAATTCAAATGTTCCTTCTCAAGAACAATCTATATGGGAAAATGAAAGACAATAGATCCATATAATCAACATAATTAGAATGCAAATATTTGTTGTAATGTTATATCACACCATGAATCTAATATACTAAGTTTACCATTTGTATACTCCTAATAATTTCAATTTTATCACTTTACATACATTTTCTATTGTAGTGGATTATTGATGCATCAATCTCCTTAAATGCACACCTTAAAGGTTACAACGGGAATGGGGTTTGATTAGCTCATTGTAATTTATGATAAATTTTTGCATAGTATTCTATCACACCATAACTACTATTAGTCTAAATTTCTCTGAGTCTCTATCCATATTTCTTCTCCATCTAATTCATGTCTAGATTTTCTACCTTCCGTATATCCTATTGTATGAGCTAAACAATATATTTTATTCAATTCATAAGTCTTCCTTGTACTATATCATCTATCCCAATATAGTTTTGAGTATTTTTTTATAATTTTTACTATAGAGGTTTGGTAAGTAGGATATTTTTATAGCCAACATCTTCCAACTATATAAGCCTAATCAATACCGTCAACCTAGAGTTCAGGGTTAGCTTTGGGTATTGGAGTTGTTGACCATTTTTGACACCCACGTTAAAAGGCCAATCCCTATCATTTGAAAATTGATTGTTCATGTATAAATAACCTTTTTCCTAGCTATTTTTTACATTTTTAAGCCTTCAAATAGTCTTTCTAAGGTCACATTAGCATATTTTAAGGTTGTTTTGACAAAATTAAGGTAATAGTTTATCTTTATCTTATACTAGTCTAGTATTCACCATGGTATGAAAAGGTGGTTCCTAAAGGTGTCAAAGTTTCATAGGTTTATATTCAATTCATATCATGCCTTCATAAACTTTCATTAACATTTCAAACATGTTTGGAAAGATTAAGGTTATTTTACAAATTTTAAGGTAAAGTTTTATGCAAGGGAAAATGCATATAACTAACTCCAACACATGTAAAATATTAAAAAGTTTAAATATTAGGATAAATACACTTTAAAAATTCATTTAGTTATTTATATAACTACCATATCTGTTAGGAATGTTAGATCATATTATTTTTCCAAGTTTAACCTCTAAAAAGGGAAGTTTTAAGCACTTTTACAGATTTCATAGATCCACTTTTAGGTGAAAATTGTTAATAGGTGTCTCTTCATCTTCCATAGTCCAAATAAATTATTTTAATGAGGTTACATGCTCAAAAAATTCAAAAAATGATTCCTTCCCTCCATTGTTCCCTTGGCAAGCTCACTAAGGCAAATTTCACATGCTTGGTCTGTACAACACAAAGGAAGTTGAGACCTAAAACTTTTTATATATTATGGGATAATAATGAACTTAAAATTCATTTTGATATTAATCATATTGGTGTCCCTTCCTTTATCAAATATTTTTAATAAGGTAGGGTGGTCTTAAACCCTGCCTAAACCCCATAGGATCATTTTTATCCATAGAATAGCAATTTGAAATAGGTTGTAATAATGAGATAAATTTAAGAGGATATATATGTTATGTACATAAATTTTACATTTTTTTCCAAGTCCCATTTGGAACTTGTGAGTTAAAGAGGGAAATAAACTTTACCTTTACACAATTGACAGGCTGACAATCATGGCTTCTTTATGTTTTGAGCTTTTCAATAGAACAAGGAAAATGGATTTAGTTATCCAATAATGTCTCAATATCTTTAATGAAATTATAATTCCATTAGTTACTCCATTGTTTATTTCCAATACTACCTTCTCTAAGCAACATGTAATGGTCCTAAGTTTGAGGCCGTGAGAAGTCTGCCAAACACAAAAGTGAGTGTAAAGGGATCCATACCTCATATAATCAATGATATATGAGGGTTATAATATCATGTAATAGGTTTAAATATAGTGATTAATTTTTCTCAAACTCAAGAAGATCAAGATAGTCACCATGGAGGGCCGAAAATAAGAAAATGTAGACCTAAAAGTCTACAGACCTGTAGGTCTCATTTTTACATAAAATGTAATGAATATGCATCATGATATAAGATAAATTATAAAATAATATTTTCATATTTTCCAAATTTATTAGGTTTATTAAAAATAAAGGTAAATCTTTAGTTGTTACCTATATTCATGCCTTAGACTAATGCATAATGAAGATGCATATTTGTGAGAGCTTTAAGACCTTAAGGGGTTAGTAGAATTCATGGAATACATATTTGGAAACAAATCATTGATAAATTTAGGATCTCTATGACCTTGAATAAATTCAATAGTAGTTGATAAAATGTGACCTCAAAGCCTAATATTCAAAACATCCAAATTGCATACCTACAAACCTATGCATGAAGAAGGCTTATTGGTTGAAGGCACTGAAAGATAACTTTTTTTACAAGACCTATTTCTAGGAAAAATTAAATGAGAGTATCTAATTTAATTATCTACCTTTTCACTTGTTCTCACCATCAATTAATGGAACTCTGAAAGAACTCATTTAAAGTATCATATAATCAGGCATGTAAGGGAGAATTTATGTAGTGTTGAAGGCTACAGAGAAGATCACAAAGAATAGAATAAAGGCACAAAAAAATGATTATTTTATTTTTAATTCTTGTGAATGAGTTTCATTCTATTGAATTTCTTACACCAATAAGCTTACCCTCAACCGTAGTAAGGTATCCTCTCAAATAAGCACTCATAGGCCCACTCAAGCAGATGAAGAGAAAGAGCCTTATGATCATTTGGGTATGAATAAAATATGGTTTGAAGGTACCAATGAAATATGAGAATCATGAAGAATTATTGTAAATTGTAAAAAATAGAGGTCATAGAGATCAAGTCATTCAATATATTAATCTTGGTTAGGCACCTAATAATCATACATAGTATTATGTGAGAAAAATAGAGAAGTCCTAACTATGAGGAGATAAAAGAAGATACAAAGGTTTAAAAGGTAAATTTAGGAGGTTTTTATAGTTTAATAAAACAATAAATTGTTTTTCATGGTTTAAATGAAGTCTAAATGTGGACCTATAGGGCTGCAAACCTATAGGTCCACATTCATGAGCAAAAAATGAAAGCCTTATGTTGGAAGGGACTTGTCTAACGTTGGGAAACCCTAAAAACATCTAAAGCCTCTATATGTAATTGAAAATATTGTATAAAATACCATATAATTACTACAATCTTGTCTCAAACCTTCAAAAGTGGAGAAAAGGGGCAAACATAGTAGCTAAGGTCTTTGAATTATTTGGTTTATAAACCTTGAGTATGAACTAATCATATCATAAGAGTTATAATGAATGTAAATGGTGAATATTAATATTATAAAAATTCAATATGGTTTCAAAAAAAATTCCTGAGGTGTTTAGAACCAAAATCAAACTTTAAGATGGCATTTCCAAGCCTAAATTCTCTTCTAACCTTCATAGTTGCAACCTACCTAGCCTGAGAGTTTCCTAAACTTGTTCATATCTTTCATGAAGATATTCATCATGGATAAATATTTTAGGAATAATATGGAACCCACTCAGTAATGATTCATGTCATTTGGATGTTCATCTAGGGGCTAAACTCTATGAACAATCCTTAAGAGTGCAAGGCACTCATAGGCTGCCAAGAAGACTTCAAATGACCTGATTGAGGATATTGTTCTTCTAAGTGCATAATGTGGATTTAAATAAACTTAAAATTAATTTAGTGACCTTACTAACTCTCATGATCAACTTTTCATACCCTTGGTTGGTACGTGTAAGGTACAAATTGTATAAAATTTTCTTACATGCATGGTTGTAGGCTCATATGGGATGATGAAGGGTAAAGAATGGTATCCAAAACAATAATAGAGGATTATTAGAACTTATAATAGGTTTCAAAATATTATAATTACCCATTTGAGTCTCTCAAATTGATATAGAGATCTTCAAGTCATCAAGTGGGGCCACAAGGTGAGGAATGCACTATTTTGTAGGTCAAGAAGTCTATCTACAGACCTAAAAGTACAAATGGAGAGACTCTCCTTAGTAGGTTAAGTCATGTGATTATGTTTCAATCATAAAAAAACCATTTCCAATCATTATAACCTATAAATGTCTTTAAAACCCACTTCACATGTCTCTTAAGCATGCGCAAGCATCTATGCTAAGGTTTTGGCCATTTCATCATTCACACATTTGTATAGAGTCTCAGGTCCTTAAATTTGACATGGAGAATTTTCATGGAGTAAGGAAAGTTAATAAAACACTTATTTTAAATTTCACATGTGTGGGAATTAATTTGAGCCAAAACTCAGTTTTTAGGCCTAGAGGCCTAATTGGAGAAATAAAGTCGGTAAATAAATGTACTTCCACTCAAGGTCTAGTCATAAAATCATCTAAAAATATGTAATGTCATACTAGGTACTAAAATCCATGATTATTTTTCCAATATCATCCATACATTGTCCTACATAAGAAGCTTTCTTAGTTTTTAGGGCTATAAGGAATTGAATAAAAATACAAGCTTTGGGTACAAAATGAGGTATTTGAGAGTGTTTGATGGATCCAAATGGGTTGATTCAGGTATGCTATGACTAAAAAATTCCATCCATGATGATATGTTACACTCATAAATGTGGAATCAAGGTTTTATGCTTACAATCAAGGAAAGGTGTAACAAAGCCAATTACATTTCAAGACACCTAAAGAAGAATGATTATCAATTCAATGTCAGTATAGAAGATTCTAAATTGATTCTAGGTGTAAATAATAAGTACAGGGATAATTTCAATAAAAATTTATGATCAAGTATCCAACTTGTCACTTTCCAAGCCAAGCGAGGGTAGTTTGAATAAGAAGACAAAGGTTTCAAGCAACTAGACAAATTCCTATGCTATTTGGGAGATAAAACATCACCAAGAGAGCAACACATGTAATAAAGGATCTCATGGGACTATTATCCAACTAATTTATTGATTTTAAACCTCACTTGACACATGTAATGGCTCACTTCTATGTTCCTCTTTCTATTATTCTCATTTATCTATAAATTCAGCCTTAATGGGCTTTGTATTCATCTTCCACCTGGGTATGGAAAAGCCCTTCCCATTTGTGTGCCTTTTATCAATGAGAAAATACTGATTTTACCTCCTATTTTAACTATTTTTAGTGTGTGTGTGTATGACTAATTCATCTTTTATAGTGTGTTCTACTTAGTCTTCCTTGGCATTTTGTCATTTTCTAATACTCATATGCAGTTTGAAAGCTTCTTTGTAGGTCATGTGAACTAACTAAGTGAAGTGTGAAGTTTGAGTGAGTTTTATACTCATTAATGTCATTTTATTACCCCTTTATTATTCTTCCTATCCTAAACATCTATAAAAATCTCCATAATGAAGTGCTGATGTAGAGAGGTATATTAGGAGTAGTGTATGTTTAGGTTAATCTCATGGTTGACGTGCATATGCATTTGGTTGGTAGTGGTAAATTATTTTGGTGTATTAACTCCATTATATTAGGTTTCTCTTCCTATTCTTAACAATTTTATATATTATTTCATGAACCTAATTGTTACATCAAGGGGAGCTAGCCCTATAACTTAGAGATTCAATCCACCTATTAGGCCACCCATAGTGTAGGATTTTCTCCATGTTACTCCAAATTTGGAAGGCTTCAACAATATTCCAAGGGTGAAAATTTGGATGATGATATGAGATACATATAAGGGTCATATCTAATTCGTAAATATATATATTAAATCTATACACTCTAATTATGCTCATACTTCTTCCCTAAGGTGATATTTGGGAGTGTTAGAGGTTTAAAACCTTATATTAGAACTCTTGTATTGTGGTGTCATTGAAGCTCAGTAGGAGAGGTAATTTGGTAGTTTATAAATAATGATGTTTAGGTCTTAATCTAAACATTTGAGGTCTTAAACCTAAAAAATCACTTGTAAATCTCCACTTAATCCAAAGGGGGAGATTGAAGTGTTGATAGGTCTACCCTAAGGTAAATATTTATATCCCTATACTCTTTCCTTTAATAAATGGATTAAATTTTGTATATTTATTTATGGATGTATGTGTGTATCTTTTATTAGGCTCCTATTTATAATGACTAAGCTTGTGTGTGTGTGTGTGTGTGTGTGTGTGTGTGTGTGTTGTGTGTGTGTGTGCACGTGTACGTGTGTGTGTAGGATTTCTTAGGATTTTGTTTATCACCTTAGGTTGCATAACCACCCTTTTGGTTGACCATTTAACCTTAAATTATTTACAATCATTCACCCATTATTTACTTTACATATACCCTCTTATAATAATTTATAATACCTACATATTTACAATCATAGTTACTATCATCTATCTTAATTGAGGTTAAGTGAGAGATATATCCATATGTCATAGGCATAGGCTTTGAAATCATTTCTTATTGACATTTGAGTTGTAGGTTACCCTTGACTAGATCTATGGATATCCTATGTCCTTACCTACCCATCCAAGTATATGCATGCTCTATTTGATTGACCTTATTCAAGTCCTAATCTATTAAGAGAAAGAGGATAATTATAGGTCATCCTAGCCCATGCATACATTCTAGTGAACTTGACATGAATCTTATCCAACTTCTAGTTAAATAAATTTCATGTTTGTCATTTTAATTTCTTAGTGACATCATTAAAACCATCATATATATTTGAGTATGGTTATATCAACCAACCTTATATAATCCAAAAGAACTTCTTATGAATGGGAACCAAGGATCATTTCAAATGTCACATGGTCTTATGGTAAAACGTTTACCTCCCCAAATCAAATGGGGGATAGGGCTCAAAAGGATTAAAACTATTAATAAATCATTCCTAGCTAAAATGGGTCAAGAAAATATGAAAGAATATAAAGAATTGTCTAGAATTATCAAGGATAAATATCTGGAAGGGACTAAGGAAGACTACTTACTCTGGGAAGAAGGACCCACCAATGGGTCCACCTTTTGGAAAGCCATCTATAGTAACTAGGACCTCCTAAAAAAATAAATTAAATGGAAAATTTGGAATGGGGAGAAAATTGATTTTCAGGATGATGCATGGATATCTACTCTCCCCCTCTCATCATAGGGTAGCTGGGGTAATCTTATTCAAGTTTCAAAGAGAGATGGGGCATAAGGTTAAAGACTATTGGGAAGATATTTGAGGTTCAAAATCATGAAAGGTGATCTCTATAGATGGAAACAATGTTGAATATGCCTAGGTGGTGTAGGATCTCAATTACCCCTTAGCCAAATCCACAACCCCATTTTTACTAAGGAGGATCACCTCTTTTGGGTGGCCATAAATAGTGGGTAGTAATCAGTATCATCTAGATAGATTATTGACCTTGAATTGGAGGATGAGTGAGAATACTAGAAATATCTATGGACTAAACACCTCAATCATAAGGTGAATTTTTTATTTTGGCTGTTTGTTTAGGAAATGATTCTAAAAATGGATAATCTAGACAAAAGAGGACTCATTAAACCTAGAAAATTCCCCCTATGTAGGGAATCAGAAGATTCAGTCCATCATATATACCTTTCTTGCCCTTTCATCTCATGCATTCTTGACTAGATTCTAGACAAATTCAATTTGTCCTAGGTCAAACTAGATAATATATTTGATCTCATTAGAAAATGGAAGCCACCTTATAGCCTTTCATCCCTCTCCTTCCTTTGGTCCTCATCCCTATCAAATTGGTTTTGGGTCATTTGGAAAGCTCGAAATGATGGTATATTTTATAATAAAAGCCACCATCCAAAATCAATTTTTCTCCATCCTTTCTAAGCCATCACTAAAAACTAGAGGGAATTTCACTATGGATTAAAACCTAGGATTTACTTTTGAATAGTTAATCTTTAGGGAATGGGATGTGGAATATAAAATCATGTCTCCTTTTAAAGAGTTGTTAAGAAAACATGTTAGGTGGAAGCCCCCACCTGAAGAATGGGTAAATCTTAATTTCAATGGGGCTTTAAAAGGAAATATTGCTCCTACAAGTGGAGGAGGAGTAATCAAAAAATTAGTAGGGATGTTGATTATTTCGTAAGTTGATCCTTTGATAATTTAGACCAAGCATGTGGCCAAAGCTAAGGTGGTGATTTGTGGTATTTAGCTTACTACCAATCTCAAGTTGGGTAGAGTAATCATTGAAGGTGACTCCATTAACATCCTTAATGCCTTAGATGGTAAAACCACCCCTTTTCACACAATCAAAGCTTTCATCGATGATGCCAAGAGACTTGTGAAGGAGATGGTAAATTCATCCATAATTCATACTTACCATAAAGTAAATGGGGTGGTAGACCTACTTATTAACTTTGGTGTTATCCTTACCCTTTTATCTACTTAGCATGATGGTATCCACATCCCTAAACACATCATAAAATCAATTAAATATGAAGCCATTATTTCATAGGGTTATGGATTGGTGGCCACACACATGAAACTCACATCCAAAGCAAGGGGATTTAAAAATCATGTTTTACCATCACAATACTACATGGAAATTTAATAACTCAAGGTAGGGGGAAGTTCATACTTTAATATATATTGAAGCTATTAGTTTTGAGTACTACTAAGGTACAATAAAATCCATACACCTTTCAAAATTCTAGTTCATAGTCAAAAATAGTATGGGGGTGATACAGATAGACTGGAGCTGACTTATTGTTCAGATATTTAGAACATTAAAAATTTAAGGAAGAAATTATGCAAAGGAGGTCTTACTAAATTCATGTAGAGGGTTACAAGACATGATGCAGCCATCACAAAAGAGTTTGTGGCTACTTGGAATAAGAGAATAATGGAAATATGGGGGATAAAATATCTGTTACTAAGGAATTGATCCATGAAGTCACTAGTATGTCCTACAAGGGGGAAAAATCCTTCAAAAATCAATCAAAGATGATGAAATTGATGTAGTAGTTCTTAAATACTAATAAGACTATAAAAACTAAAAAAAAGGTTTCCTATGTATGGACCTATCGAGGTATTGGTCGGAGGTACATTTGTATATTTATGAAATATATTACACTAGAAGGTAAGTATACACTTATATTTTTTCATTATTTTATTCTACTTACTCACTTCCAAGGTTTCAATATTAGATTACCCTATTTCTTTCTTAAGTCCCTGGAGTGTATGACACTCACCTTTTAGATAAACAAAGCCAAAATTATCATTCATCAAGGCCTCAATCTCTTTATAGTTAAACATAGTGAGACCCTTCATGGTAAGAAAGTTCTGCTGAGGAGGGTCTTCTATAGAGGAGGACTCCCTCAAAGAATACCCTACCTTAGATTCCCATCACCCATTTCCCAACCCCTTGCTTGTAATTCCCATCTTCAAGAGCTCTAGTGGGTAAAATCCCCTACAACTCATTGTAACCAAGCCAAAACCTCTATTGTTAGAGGAAGAGAATTTTATGGAGACATCAGGTAAAGGTAAGACCCCCCTTTTAGAGGTGATCAAAATGAATAAAAAATAACTAGAGGGGTTCAATAATAAATTACATGAGGCTATAATTGGCTTGGTAAGATTGATAAATGAGTGGAACTCCAGTAATAAGGAAACTTCCAATATGATTCAATCATTTTCAAGCTATGTTGAGGCTGAGGGCACTCCCTAAAAATAGGTCATCGAGGCAATGGAGATTAATTCTCCAAAACCCTCTGTCAAATCACCCTTCAAGAAGAAATTGGATAAGGAACTTCCTTATAAGAAACCAAGGATGATAATTCCAAAGGAGGATGATGAAGGTCTAAAAAATAGTACCCAAGCCAAAATCACTAAGAATAGATTGACAGAGTAGGTGAAGGACGCCAAGGCAGTTAAGGCACTCATGGAGGGATCCTACCTCTTTGAGTAATTTCCTTTTTACTTTTTATGTTTTATCTTCCATTATGTTAGTTAGCTTACTATTTTGATATTTACATTTTTTTTATCATCCTATGGATATTGCACTACTTTATCACACTTTTACTTATACTCAGGTTTCAAGTCCTTTTAAAACCTAGCCTTTTACCTAATCAAATAAAAAAACTAGCATTATACATTCTAACAGTCTTACCAATTTTTTCTATCATCCCAATATACTTTTATGTCATATGTTAATTATATTAGAAAGTTTGATACATTTATATATCTTTTATTGATTGTATTGGCCAGTTCAATATAGTTATATCTTTTTCCAATTGTATCAACCAAGCCAATATAGTTTTATTTTAATAGTTTCTACTTTTAATTGTATCGACTAGACTAATACCATTCTAAGTGTTTATTTATTTCATTGCATGTATCTTTCAATTTTAATCTAAATCATATTTATTTCTATTTTCTTCTTCTTAGAATTGTGTTCTAGAAGTTGTAAAACTCATGGGATTTGTCATTTTAGGCTAAGCAATCATTATTTTTACTTGATATGTGGTGTGAGTGGTACTTACCTATTACTTGAGTAATAATAAAACATGATATATATATATATATATATATATATATATATATATATATATATATATACTTAAGTTTCCACTTACATCATTTATATCATAAATTCATATGGATTATTTTTATCCACTATGAATCCTTTTATCCATTTGATTGTTTAGTACACTAATAAGCAACTAGCCCTAGGAAGTTAATCTCAATGTACCTCAAAGATAGGATGGGAGGTGGTGGAATCCTCAATAGCTAGTGACTTGTAAGACTTATTCAATATTTACACCTTTGATCAATATATTTGAGACCTTAAAATTTAGACACACCCAACTTAGTAATACCTACCTAATTTTTTCATTTTATACTACTTAGTTAAATCATTAGCTTGATTACTTTTAAATTGTATCAGCTAGCTTGATACCACTCTGTGTTATTATAACAACTACATTGGTAATCAAGATACATTTTAAATTTTATTTATAATTGTATTGATAAACTTGATTTAATTTATATTTATCAATCTATTTCCAACTACATCAACCAACTCCATATAATTATATTCGTATTTCCAACTACATTGACTAGCCTAGTATAGTTTTTTGTCTCTCTAGATACATTATCTAGCCTGATACAATTTTATTCTTATTACTAACTACATTGAAAAAAATCAACATAGTTTAGCTTTACCATCTTCCTATAAAATGTATTGGCTAAACCCATATAATTATTTTTATGTAAACATGTTACATTGGCCATCCCAACACAATTTTTTAACTCTTGTTCTAGTTCCCCATTATATTAGCAAACTTGATACAATCTATTTTTTAGTATTCCTATGCAATTAACTAAATCAAGTAGCTCAGTATAGTTGATATGTTCACTTACATTATGGAACATCTCTTGGATTAATCTAAAAAGAAAACCTACTAATATTTTAAAGGATTTTACAACAATCCTTATTCTATGGAATTAACCATTCTTCATAAGTGTTCCCAAAAGACTTACATGCCTTATAATATTACCATGACTCCAGATCAAGCTATAAGTAATTATTGTCATAATGATCCAAAATATATTAGAATTATCCATGATTGAGGACTACTAGGATTTGAACACATTAAACTCTTAATATGTAAAATGGAAATGCAGAAAGAGAGTCTTGTTGTAAGAGAGGAACCAAACATGATCAAAATAATTATCTTATACTCATAATGATAAGATAGATTAAGGATAAATACATAAATAGGAAGAATATATTCATATGACCACCAAAAATTTTTAAGAGTGCATCTAAAAATATATTTCATGTATAATGCATATTTATCCTAACGACAACTCATTCTATCATAATGACCTCATTATTACACCTAAGAAAGTTAAATACATGTGTAGGAAAAACCATAAAAATGGAATAAAAACCCTACACTAACCACTCATCCCCCTCTCTTACACACAACTTAGGTGGGTATAATAATTGGGTTACGACAACAAATCTTGGTTAGGTACCCAAGTACATAGAAAATCCCCCTAGAAGAATAAGGAGAAGCTCCCCTAGAAGTAGAAAGAGAAGAATAGAGAACTAAAATCACCCCAAAAGATGAATATGAATGAGCCTACACCTAATTAAGATCTCACAAATGAATATAATTTATCTTAATGAATGGTTTTATGAAGATATTAGATATCTAATCCATAGTCTAGAAAAAATTGAGATCAATGACTTGTCCATTAATTAGCTCCTAAATTAAGTGCATATGACTCTTGATGTGCTTGGTTCATTGATGTTGAACTAGATTCTTAAATATTTGTATGGTTCTCTAATTATCATAGAAGATGTTTTTGGGTCAACTAAACATTATACCAAACTGAGTAAGAATCCCCTAAAGCTAAATAGCCTTAGTAGTAGCATTAATAGGTCCTTTGTACTCAAGCTCAATAGATTATAAAGTAATATCATTTTGGTTTTTTTCAAGACCAAATAATTGGACCTAAAACAAGTGAGAAATTTTATATTTAAATGGACTTGTGATGTTTAATATCATCATCCTAGTCTAAATCTATATACCCAACCAAGTCAACATCAATCCCTAATCCATAGTGTTATGACCAACACCGTGTATTTTAAATATTTTCAAATGAGGACATACTTTGGCCTAAATATTTCATATTCATTACCTATTTTTATGAATTAAGTATTAATTAAATCTACAGTCATTACCTTAGGTTTAAGTCAAAATCAAAATTAGCATTAAAATATTTTTATGTATCTTTGGCTTTCAAATCTAGGTATTTATCAAAATTAGGTTTTGACTTTATTTTAGACTAACGGAACTAACTAGTTTTTCAAAGGATGTTTTATCTTTTCTATGATATATTAAATTTATAGGATGACATTAATTTATACCACATGTCTCTTTTTCACTTAAACAATAATCAAATCAAAGAGTGGTGAAGTATTATAAGTATTCAAATAAGCCAAACAGGCAAGATCATGCCATACATCTCTATCTAACTTCCTCACAAATAAACGTTCAAAATTTTAAGTCTATTAAAAAATGAGAGTAATCGACTTGTATCAATATTTTATATTTTTTTACTATACAAAAAAATTTAGTCTATTTTTCATTCGAGCACCCAAGAAAGTGAGTGACATCCATGCATTTCAATACTGCTTACTCATGACTTATTTATAAATTAAATTAGGCACATGCCTTCCTTACTATTTGGGTTAATTATATCATGCCACATGTCTCAATATTGATCACTCAATCCATGCATAGTAAATGGTTAAATCAAAAAGCTCATGAGCAAGAGGGCAAGTGAGCATTGTCCATGTGTGATCATCTGACTTAACCATAGTAAATCAAGGCATATACCATTAATGACCATCTGGATTAGTAATAATCATCCACATGTCATCATATCACTCATATAACTGAAATATACAAATACAAAGTACATATCTCCTTGAATGAGTGGACAAGTGAGTGTTGTCCATGTGTCATCATCATGTTCCTCCATAGCTTATACATAGAAACTAAAACATTGACCCTAAATACCATCCAAAAAAGTGAGAGTCATCTATGTGTTAGCATCTCATTGAGTCATGAATAATATATGATTGTATACATATAAATTCTAGGTGACTGAGCAAATAAAAAAATCAGGCCATGTTTACACATATCATTGAGTAATGATCAATGTCTAAGGACACAAAGATCAATCCTAAATGACTAAGCGTTAATAGGCCATGTTTCATCTTCCAATCAACCAAATACAAATAACGAAATATAAGTCATTATTAAGTGATGTAATAAAATGTATTACAATAAATGACTTATCAAGGTGACTAAGTAGTAAAAGGCCATGACAAAGTGCCACATGGAAAATGACCTTGTGAAAACTGAGATTATAGATCAAATTAAAAATAGAATAAATAGATGACAAAACTATTATATGTAATTAATTCCCATGAAGGGAAGATTTGCGGAAATGAATGTTCAAATATAACTAAATAAACTACATACTTGATCCTAAAACACAAGAAGAAAACATAGTTCTTACTTGTTATCTCTATGAACTACTATCAAATATCTCTCATAACCAAAGGCCCAAGATTTTTTAACTCCTTAAAATTCTTTAGAATAATTATAATGGAAATTTAAAAATGAAATATTGCTACATCCATGTTTAGTTTTGTTAGTATCACTAAGTACATAGACACTATATTTGATCTAGCTCTATTTGACTACAAACTTCAACATTAAACAATGATATGGCTAGAGGTAGATGGAATAAAATGATATGGGGTAGATGACCAAGTTTATTTACAAAATTGAGAATATATAGATGACTCATCGGTAATCAATACATTGGGACTACATAATTTTACTTCCAAACAAGAGGTATTCCCCTATGTAGGTGCCTTTTTTAATTTATTTATGGTTGGAGACTTCTCTGGGAACATTCTTCAACATCTTGATAGACCTACCCTTGTGGCATATGTGTCTATAAAGGCTTTTAGTAAATATTATCAACTACCAACACATGATATGACCTATATTCAATTAGTTGTTACTTTTTAGTTGGTTGATAACAATGTCAAATATACATTGAGGACATGGGTAGTACACCCAAATAAATTTGTATTAGGATCTCAAATTGGTAGTATTCCAATTATTAGATTCAGGCTTGGAATTCAAATTTCCATGGCCTTATTGAACAATTTATATGGTTGTAGATGATATTTTGTGATTATGTAACACTTCACTCTTGTACACTTAGAAAACTTGAACCTTAGTTATTAATCTTAGTTCTACACTCTCCTTGCTTCTATAGGCCTCACATCTACTCTATCTTGTGCCCCTTAGCTTATATCTTAGTCCAACTAGTCTTATATTGATGACACAAACATTCTATCTTTCCTAAAATTCATGAAATATAATTATCTTACATATCTATAAGTTTTGAGCTTGTACCTATTTTGCTACTCCATGGACACTAATGTCTGAGATAGAAATTAGCATCAACATTAATGTCCTTCCCTAACATAAGTGTCTAATGCCCTAAAGTCATCCAATTTTCAAATGAAACATATTCCAATGGTCAACCTAAGTTCTTTAAATGTGAATTATTACTCCAATGGGATTGACATAAATATAAGATCAACCCTCATTCATTCCTTACCTATGAAAATTATAAAATACCAAATAGACCAAGGAAGTTATTAAAAAAAACTCTATAAATCATCCAATTGATAAAATCTTCCCAATTTCCAAAACAATAATAGGGATTACACATATATAGGTTTGAATTACTAAAGGAGTAGCCCAATATCCTAATTTACCAAGTTAAAAGCTAAGTCATTATTGTAATTGATTTACACACATTGCATGATTCACACAAACCAACATGTAGGGGAGAAATTCATCAGTATGAGGCCCTCTTCATATTATTGGATATATAGGTAGCATTCTTTGACAATGGATTCATTAGGGTCATCTCAACATTGTGTGCTCATAAACCCATTTTTCCCCAAGGTCACGTTGAATATGGAAATGTAGGGTTTTGCCATTTCACAATGAGTGATTGTCTATGACACAGATCTAAATTCACCAAAGTGAAGTAAAATCCAAACCCATAAGAATCTAGGTGGTTTCATCTTATTTCATTAGATATTACATCTATGACACTATCATCAGACTACGATAGTATCATCAACATAATCATCTAGGGCTGATGTAACTATCCAGATAGATAGAGGCACTAGATCTAGATTCTAAAAATTATTATAAAACTATATTCTTACCTACTTTTAGCCTGCTCATGAGCCATAATTGAATTAGCATCAAAACAAGATAAGTACTTCTCTTCTTTGTCATTTCTATATCTAGCCTAGTTGTATTTTCCATATTTAGACTATCTTGGCATAATAAATTCAATATATGACTATATCTAAGTTTTGAATTTAATTGGCCTACTATAGATATGATTATCACCCTTGTGCCATTTCATTTATATATTTTTAACCCTAAGCTTAAAGTGAAAACATAAAAAAATACTTTATTTTATGGTTAAAATTTTTGTGAACCCAACATGAATCAAACACATAACCTTATGATTATCACCCTTGTGATATTTCACTCTATATTCTTAACCCTAAGATTAAAGTGAAAACTTACAACACTATTTCATTTTAGGGTTAAAATTTTTGTGAACCCAACGTATGTGAATGAATTTTTTTCTAATTCCTTGGATTTTAGCTTCTTGTAGTCTTTAATTTCCTTTTTGTACTATTTTAGCTTGTTGTAGTCTTTAATTTCCTATTTGTACTATTGAACATATTGAGATTCCCCTCCACCCATCCAAGATGTCTCGAATAAATAAGGGATCTCATACCTTGGATAATGATGCTACCCATGTGGAAAATGAAAAAATGTTGATAAGGTTATCATAGAAGAATATTTTGATAAAGAAAATTGGGGAATAAATGAAAATGAACAAGTATACCATGATCAAATGTATGAAATTACCTTATTTTGTGATCGCATTCGATAAAATATTGAATATATTGATAAGGTATTCAAAAATATATTTAAATACAAATTTTCCTAAGCCTTAGTGGAAACATCCCTCCCCTTGAACATAATACAACTAAATGAATCTAATTGGGGCACAAATTACATGTTTAAACCTTTGTTCCCTAAAACTACTATTGATACACCTTTTATGGAATTACTCATTATTTCAACACAAATACTAATTTCAATGCCTATTACTACTCAAAACATGTTTTCATCCCCTCTGGTGACTAATCAACTTTATAATCTAACTCCCACTGGGCCTACAATTATTTTATTCCTCTAAGTTATAAAAATATGAGAAGACAAGATTACAAACATTGAATAAAAAGCTTCAAAATCCCCTCATGCTATAGATTTACAAGATGTATTTCATAACCCTATTTCACTTAAAATATATTTGAACCTTTTTCTAACTAGATTTTTTTCACCTAAGTTCACATTTTATGATGTCAAGGGTAATCTTTAATAGCATCTTCAAACCTCCTATGAAGCATGCCTTGACTATGCTTCCAATGACAAACTTTTGACCCTATTATTCCAAAGAAGTCTCAAGTACTATGCTTTGAGGTGGTTATATTATATACCTCTCCATCCCATAAAAGTATTCAAACCTTTTATAGACCATTTTTTGGTACACTTTCCATTAACATTTCTATAAAGTTTTATTATGCCCAAATTACCAAAATCAAACAAGGAAACAATGAACCTATCAATGAATATGTCTTGAATATAAGACAATGCTAGACAAAATGACCAATCATATGGTAGATAAATAATTATAATATTTATTCAAGAAAAGTTTTATTTCTCCTTTACATGTGTCCATTATATTTAATTAGTTTCAATATTTCAATGACTTATGTTATGTTTTACGGGATCATGAAATGGATCTTATGTCATTGAATAAGCTTGTGTATGTAGCAAATAAACTAGCTATATATACATCTAGTACTAATTTTACAATTAAACCAAGTTATAAGAAAAAATTCCTAAGCCTAAAAAATAAACAACCACCATGATTAACATAGTTTCACAATATCCTAATCAGCTTATCTTATATAATGCACCAAGGAGATAATTTACATGTTTTCTTGAGTCCCCAAATTTATTAATCCCATAGTTCCTAGAGTTCCAACTTATATCTCTCCCTCATCCTATTGAGTTTGATATGAGTTGAACTCTAACAAAAGGATATGAAGTGAATTCTTATTGAGATTATCATCAAGGACCAAGACATTATACAACTAGATGCTTTACTTTGAATCACAAGATCCAATATCTTATCAATGACCAAAATATTTCATTCAAGGACCCTTCAAAGGAATCAGGTTCACAATTGAGAGATCACTATTAAAAAAAAATATTTAACAATATTTTGTAATACCATTATAAAAAGGAACTAGATGTACAAATTGAATACAATGCACATCCTCCTCCATCACATTATAGACACCCACTAGATGGTATTATTGGTACTTACACATGACATAAACATCCTATGGTTTAGAGACCTTATATTTCCTTTGATGATAGTGAAATTAAGGATAATGAATCTAATCTTCATTCGCTATTAATTTGAGCATACCTTGATAAACATTCCATATATAATTTTATGATTTATAATGGTGTAAGAAAAAATGTTTTCACCTTGACATTACTTACACACTTATAGTATACTCAAAATGATTTACACCCCTCTACCATATTAGTTAGAGCATTTGATGGAACCTCATAAAAGGTTCTTGGAAAGATTTACTTGCATTTATAAGTTAGTCCCACATGTTTCATTACTACCTTTTAAGTTATCCCTTCCATAGGCATATTTTATATGTTATTGGGAATACCTTGGATCCATACTCTTTGATCAATACCTTCTATAGTGAATGGGTGTGTCAAATACATTCATGTCAATTAGGTAATTATATTTTATATAATTCCATATGATTATCCTCTCAAAAAAAATAAAGTTATACCTATACAAATATCTATCGAGCCTACTAAGGCTAATCCACTACAAAAGGGTAAGCAACAAGCAATCCCATTTACTAGGGAACTAGTACTTGAGAGACTATTACATCAGAGACATACAGTGGATTCCAAAAAATCCCAATCCTTTTATACGAACCATGTTTATATATTTAGATCACCTACACATGTTCCTCTTAGTTTTACTCTAAATAAATAAATAAATAAGCATTCAGTTACAAAACCCCCTAATCTGGTTACTCTTATTATTGCTTCATGACCATAGAATCATATTTTACATATGTAGTGTACCATCAATACCACAATGACAAATATTACACCTATATATGGTCCATGTACATAAGGTATTACACCATATTTATAGTGGGGAATATCTATGACAATTAGTTGGATGGCATTATAGGATGCCCTTTCCTAACTCTAAAAATACTAAAAAAATCAAAAACATCCAAAACTCTAAAAATAATTTCGACACTTACATATTGTATTGGATCCTTGGAATATATTTGTCACTTTCATATTTATGGACCACATAATTAGTTACTCGTACATACACATGTGTGTCACACTTCTACTTGGGTGTGACATATGCATACATAGATACATGTTACACTCTTGTTTCATATGTTGGGATTTCCCTCTACTCATGTCATATGTACATTAGGGGCATCCACTTCATTGATCTTGATACACACATTTTATATGATTAGATGATAACTCTATACTATCATGTTTGTGCTTACATATGTTCTTACACATGCCTATTATCCATGATTATATCTTACACAGGGTACTTCATATGTTATACACTTGACATATTTTTCTAACACATGGGATCCATGGGCCACTATGACATGTTTCTGTTGGCTTCTTATGATTTAATTTATGCACTTAATTGATTGTCTTGTCTTGTATGTTCGATCATTTGAATATGTTCCTTTGCTTGTGGACCATGTGCCTATGTATGATTTCATTAAAATTTGCATATGTCATTAATTTATATATGGGCATTTGTATATGTCATCCTTTCTTTCATGTGCATTCAACTAAGTCATGTCCTTTTGATTTTGTGCCCTTTTAATATGCACCTTGTTTACAATCTCTTTGGACCATTGCTTATTGACTTGGTTTTGAGTGCTCTTATGTGTTTGCTTGTTGAGATTGTATTGTTACTATCTAGACATTTCCATGATATTTACCATGAACCTTAGGCCTACATGTAATCACATTTGTTTTATTGGCTTCAATAATACATTTACCTATACATGTTCTTTCTATATGCTCCATGGTTGCATTCACATATTTTGTCTTACACTTTTGAGGTGAGGTAAATCCCAGTTTTTATTTTTAGTTCACCACAAAGAACGGTGCAAATTAGTGGAGGAATATTTGGGAATAATGTTCTCCAAACTTGGCACAATTCTTAGATTAAGTAGGGGTATGCTTTGGAAGCATTTTTGCCACACTCATTGAGTATTTGGTACTTATATCAGTTTGTAGATTTAGTGGGAGAATGTCATATGGGCATAGATTTCACACATTCACACTTTTCACATTTAGTGGTGGCATTATTGGGAATGATGTTATCCACGTTTATTTAATAAATGGTAATTTAATAAATTCATGGACTCAGTGGGGGCATAATTTGGAAGCATGTTCTCCACACCTATTTAGTATTCAACATCTTTAATGTATAATGGGGGCATGTGTTACAAACATGTCCTCCACATTGGTACTTATATCAATTTTCATATTTCACCATATATAGTGGGTTAATCCTATGAATTCATGTCTTCCACACTTACACAATTATCCAAATTGGCCAAAGCACATATTTATATGATTTTGATTCATAGTTGTGTCAGAATTATATATAATGATACCATTATTATACAGAGTTTCAACATGAGACATATCCAAGGTGCATACATAATGAAACATGTGCCTAATATACAAAATCCAACTTAGTTATGTTAGAATTAAAGCTAATAAGAGGGGGTGAATCTATTTCCTTAAAAAAATACTTAAATTTCACTTATCATCTATGAATCATTCATTCACATACATAAATCAACCAATTCATAAATAAGTATATATAAAAGCAAACAACATAATAACACATGAGATTTGTGTAAACCCTTATGGGGGATAAAACCAACTAAAACATATCTTGGAATACAATCCTATAAGAAATGAATCAATATTTAGTGAGGCACCAACCCCTCAAGGAGCACCAACCCCTCACTAGTTAAGCACCAACACAACTAGTCCTTTAACAAGCACTAACTTACAAGGAGGCACCAACCCCATAGGTAACTCAACACCAACTTAGCTACCTTGAAACTATAATCACTTTTGGATACATGTTTCTCACTCAACTTAAAATTACCACCTTATTTTTTTTCACTATTCTATCTCTCTCAAATAACCTATTAGGTTTTCTCGCTCAACTAGCCCTTTCCTTGGTAGAATTAGGTCATATGACCTTCCTTAATGCCTATACAATTATTATTATTTTTTCGTGACATATTCACCACACCTATCTGATGGTATTCAATCCCTCTACCTAGTTTCCAAATATCTATTTCATTTGTTTTTCACCTCAATATTTTAAATATTCAAATTAGGCCTATTAGACCTTCTCTTTATACTTGAATCTTGATCTCACCCATATTGGTTGACTAAAAACTACAGACCTAATGCAATTAGGTCTTTTCAAAGCACATGTTTCACCTTGACCACCTTAAAACACCTTGAACCTTAAAAAAAGGATAAACCACTTCACACATGCTTCAATTATACCCCTTATAAGTTCACCTTATGTACCCAACATCATTTATCTCATTTCACTCCTTGAACCACACAATTAGGTTTACTCACAATTAGGCCTTCTCACTGCTAGAAAGTCCATCTTGAAAATATGAAGCATACACTCAAATTTTCCACATAAAAAAAATAAATCACATGGATATAAATTCCATGACCTTAGGGTCATTATCAAGTCTAATATATTTCACCACATAAGGAAAATGACCTCAAACATATCATCTTCATATGCTCACTTAGAACTGCACATAAGCTTCAAAACCCTAGTCAATAGCCTTTGATTTTTCACACCTTCATAGGAATTTATCATGAATATAAATAAATTAAAAATATCCTATGAGCCATATATAATAACTTTATGTGCATTATATTCTTAAAATCTGTGCAAAAAGACTTAGGAACACCATTCTCACACATATATAGAAAACTGCCTATGGCTCCAAAAACATAGTCATGGAAACCAAGATTTAAAACACCTATGTGAACACTTTTATAAATTAAAAATTGTTTATATTATCATTAATAATTTTATAAAATCTTTAAATAGATATATTACATGGTTTAATATCAATATTGGTCTTATAGACCAATCTCAAGTCTTCACCCTACACAGACCTCACTGTGGTAGATGGGTCACTTTGAGAACAAATATTTGCTTGTATATGAGAATATTAAAATCATATATTCAAGGTTTAAATGTGATATAGGTCTTGAAAAATAACTCCATGCATTTGGATCCATTCCTAATCCATTATAACCCATTTGTTCTCACTTCTGCCTAGTTTTCTCAGTGTCTTCCTCATTAGGCCTATTTAGTGATAGGTCAACTTCCATGATCAGTTTAACATATTTAATGTTTTAAAACTCCCTTAAAATTACATGGTCACAAATTACTAGTTTAACATATCATCCTTCAATCATTTTCCTAATTTGACTTGGTCAACCCTGCCTACTACATCAAAAATCCAAGAAACAAGGGGTTTTTTATAGCTTCCACTTACTCTTTTTATAGAAAAATTCCATTTAGAGATACCTAAAAGAGTTTAATATAACCTAAAATCATCATACTAGGTCAACCAAACCATTCTAAGGCATTTCCAACAAGATCATTCATATCATGTCATTATGAGGGTTTTAGGAAGGTTTAGACTACCTTCCATTCTGAACATTCATTCATAAAGGATTGCCCATCAACTCAAAAACTAATGCCAAGAATTTAATATAGTACCCTTACCCAACTACCATGATCTTATTGTATTCTTATGCAAAGGTTTCACATGATAATGAGTATAGTAAAATCCTTCTCATGTCTATAAAACCTCACTTTGTGCACACAAAAAAACCTCAACACCAATTTTCATGCTTTCTCCTTCATAATTTGATCTCAAACTTGGTAAAAAAACTTTATAAAAACTATCATGCCTCTAAAAATTATATTAATAGAAATTTAATCTTGGGAAATGAACTTTACCCCTCATTAGGTCACACTAAGTCTCTTTTCACGTTAGGCCTAAACCTGTAAGCCATACTTTGAATTTGAACACACCTTAAAACCTCTTTTACTAATTATCAACACCTCATTATAAACTCATATGATCTCATGTGATGATCACATATGTCCAATCTTCTTCTCACAATCCTTAGACTACTCACTTCAACATGATACCAGATCTATGCCTTCTCACTAGGTCTCTTCATGCAAGGACTAAGCCTCAAGACACTTATTATTCAATGATTTGAACTCAAACAAGTTAAATTTTAATGATATCAACCAAGACCATTCTTCATTTAGGATTATCTAAAGACAAGACTACTCTTAAAAGGATCATGAGCTTGTTTCATCACAACATTATGCAAAGACCTCATATAAAACTCAAAGACTGCTAAACCATACTAATGATATGATAATGTTGTTGAAAACTAGTGCTCAATAGTATGCTTACCTTGTATCTTTAACTTGAAATATGACATCAAACTTATAAGAGTTACCAGGTTGCCTTCAAATTCTCTTTCAATAGAGAGACAATAGGTTGCCTTCAAATTCTTTTTTTCATAAGACTCCTTATCATATACCACTTCAGCATGCATAACATCAACTTTGACTTTGACATTAATGACATCCATATTAATCTTGAAATCAATGACAACATCAATGCCACAATACCAATAATAGGAACATACCTCACCAATCTCCCCCTTTGTCATTGATGGAAAAAACTCAAATATAGTTGATCATTTTCATCTCCCTAAGATGGATCTTCTTCAAAAATTTCTCTCCTAAACTGTAACTTTATCCCCCTTTGACATTAATGGCAAAATGTTATATTATTGGTAGCTATCTGATCTTTGAACCTTGAACAACACATCTTTTCTCTCTAAACAAACTCATTATCTCTTTTTGACAAAAACTAAACACAGATAAAGCTCACATACCTACTCTTGGAGCATGATTGGCTCCCCTTGTCTCTATGAGATATTTAGACACTATTATGACTATGACTTAGTTTGATAAAGTCATCATACAAAATCTTTGTAACCCATCTCTTGTGATCACACCTCTAGTAGACTCTTGACTGAATCTTGAATTTGAATGTCAATAAAGAACACAAATATGCCCCTAAAACCAAGCATCCTTCATTCTTCTGGTTAATATCTGAGTGCCTCCATGAAGCATAATGGAGCCACATCTTCTCTCTTGGGTACTAAAAGAACATAAACTCATAATATTCCTAGACATATAGTCCTTATTAGACTAAACATTCTTTATGATCCTCTTAGGTTTGAATTATTCAATCTTTATTTGAAAAATAATCTACCTTGGTTTATTTGTCTTGACTTCTTCATCCACAAACTGAGCTGATAGGGAGAATTCTTGGCACTCCTTTTCATCTGAACTATGCTCCACCATGGAAAATAATCCATTTGGGATTGCATCATTCACCTTAGTTACCTTTGGTTTCCACTCACTATCTTGTCTTCTTTCTTGCACTCTAGAAGCCTCAACTTTCTTGTTTTGACTTGAGAATCCATGCTTACAGAACTTTGCAATATAACCAACCTTTTTAAAATTGAAACACACTATTATTTTTAATGGAAACACACCATGACCCATGCCTCTTAATTGATGACTCTCCTCATAGTTCCAAGCATATTCATTATTGGAGGGCTTTATACAATGTATTTGTCTATGACCAAATTGGTTACATGAACAATAATAACCATTGAAATGATTAGTATACCTTATAGTATTAGACTGCTTGATAGGATTAGTCTTCATTCTACCAACACTATCCTTCCTTAATTGACCATTTACCTTCTTCATCACATTAGTGTTCTTTTTTTCTCCATTGAAACCATGACCTATTTTGTCATTCGCAGTCTTTTGACTACTCAAGATGTTGTCTAAATCATTGCTACTCTTTTCAAACTTCATATAGGACTTAAGCTTACTTGATGCCTACTCCAACTCAAATCTCAAGGAATCCACTTTTGTTACATACCTTACACATTTTTATTATTTATCCTTTAGGCTTGCAATCACAATATCAATTTGAGTCTCCCCTTATTTGAGTATTTCCTCTAGTTCTTTGGATTTGTTGCTTAATCTAACTTCAAACAAGTTGATTTACTCCTCATAGTATTTGACAAGAGACCTCATCACCCTATTATTATTATTCAATATCTTTAGTTGTTCTAGAGTATTCATCAACTCATCCTCAAAGTCCACCTCATCTTCTTCATCATCTGAATCACTAACAACACCTCCAATACATATGGACTCTTCTTGATTTGAATAGCTTGCTTCCTCAGCAATGAAGAGTACTTAATTGAAATCAGGGATATCACCTTCATGGTCACTCTCCAAGTCACTTCTCTCATTATCATCAAAGGATCTTAAATCTTCCTTGGTTTAAGATCTTTTGTTCTTGAAAAAATTATTCTTGTCATCATACTTTCTAAAGATTTCATTACTTTTATCAGACCTATAGAACTTTTTGTCATCATCATGAACTTCATCATGATATTCATCATATTTTTCCTTATGATTATGAGGTAACTTGTTATAAAAATGTCCAATCTCTCCATAATTAAAGAACTTGAAGGGAAGCTTACCCTTATATTTACCTGAACTTGTTTTCAAGTTTATTGCAAACATAACTATTAAGTCATCATCATCAATATAAAAATCATCATTGTCTTTAACTTTATTACCTTGCATATTCTTCTCTTTTAAATTTTTTCTACCTTGAATGCAAATTACTTATTTGTAGGTCTTCCTTCACTTATCCTCATCTCATAGGTTATTAGGGTTCCATGAAGTCCATCCATCTCTAGCTTGTCTAGATCTTGCATCTCTTCAACAATAGACACTTTAGAATCAAAATTAAGAGTTAGATATCTTAAAACCTTTTGAAAAATAGTAGACTCTTTAATTTATTCACTTAGGCCTCTTATGATGTTTACCACTTCATCAACCCTCAACAAATAGGCTGCATTTCATTCATCCTTAAGATTTCAAACTATCTTTTATGAGTTTTCAACTTACCCAACTTGACCTAGGAGTATCCATCATGAATAGTATTAAACTTGACCCACATTTATTTAGTGGCCATATAGTGCATCACCTTCACAAGTTATGCCTTTGATAAGACACACATAATACCATTCATTAGTTTTGAATTATTATAACTATCCTTTTTACCTATTGCATATGTAGGAAGAATATGAGGTGCAGTATATCCATCCAAAATTGATTGACAAACATCATGAACTTTAGACATCAAATATGTCCTCATCATGACACTCTAAAAAACATAACTGGATCTATTAAACAAAATAACTTTGCTTGTAGAGAAACAACATTGTGTGTGTAGCCATCTTCACTTTATTAAGATATCTTGTAGGCTATTAGGACTCCTTAAAAGGACCTGTTATGATACAAATTTTGGAAGTACAACTACTAAGAGGGGGTGAATCAATTGCCTTAAAACAATTCTTAAATTTCACTTATCATCCATGAATCATTCATTAAAATACATACATTAACCATAAAAACATATCTTAGACTATAGTATTATAAGTAATGAATCAAGATTTAGTGAGGCACCAACCCCTTAAGGAGCACCACCCCCTCACTATTCAATCACCAACTCAACTTGTCCTTTAGTAAGCACCAACTTATAAGGAGGCACAACCCTATAGGTAAATCAAAACTAACTCAGATACCTTGAACCTATGATAACATTTGGATATCTTTTTCTCACTCAATTTAATATGACCACCTTCATTTTCTCTTTTTACTTTTCTATCTCTCTCAAATAGCTTATTAGGCCTTCTCACTCAACTAACCCTTTCCTTGGCAAAATTAGGTCATATGAACTTGTTCATCACTTGTATAATTATTTTATATATATTAAATACATATTCAACACACCTATTTTATCATATTAAATCCCTATAGTTAGTTTCCAAACCTCTATGTCATTTGTTTTTCACCTCAATATTTGAACTAGTCAAATTAGGCCTATTAAACCTTCTCTTTATATTTGACTCTTGTTCTCACCCATCTTGGTCAGAAAAAAACATTTTCATACTTGGATAATCATTGGAATAGATCAAAAAAATATGTTTAAAAACTTAAACACCCACTACATAGTTTATTCACCACTATAAGGATCAATATCACCATTAGGCCTAATAGAAACCTAATGCAATTAGGCCTTCTCAAAGCACACATTTCACCTTGACCACCTTAGAACAAGTTGAGCCTCAAAAAATGGATTAAACACTTAAAAAAAACTTAAATTATATCCTTGTTAAGTTTAAATTATGTCCCCAACATCATTTATAACATTTCACTCTTTGAACCACACAATTAGGTCTACTCGTAATTAAGCCTTCTCACTGCCAAAAAGTTTGTCTTCCAAATCTTAAGCAAACACTCAAATTTTCCACATAACCCAAATAATAAATCATATTTATATAACCTAAATTACCTTATTTTCATCACTAATTCCATTATATTTCACCACATAGGGTAAATGACCTCAAACTGATCATCTTCATATGCTCATTTTAAACTACACATAGGCTTCAAAAACCCAGTTAAGAGCCTTTGAATTTTCACACCTTCATAGGAGTTTATCATTAATAAAAATATATTAAAAATAACCTATTATACCTATATAAAAACTTAATGTGAATTTTATTCTTAAACTTTATGAAAAAATACTCAAGAATACCATTCTCACTCATACACATAAAACTGTTTGTAGCTCCAAAAACACAATCATGGAAACCAAGATTTAGAACACCTATGTGAACACATTTTTGAACTTAAAATTGGTTTTTATTATCCTTAAGAATATTTATAAAATAATTATATATATATATATATATTACATGGTTTAATATAAATATTGGTCTCACAAACCAATATCATGTCTTCACCCTACACAGACCTCACTATGTTTTTTATTATATAAGGTGGTAGACCAGGGGCCAAACCCTTATAGAAGTAGAGAAACCAAGAAGGAAATCAAACTAAAAGATGCCTTCTGACAAGAAATGACACGATCAGTGTATCAACAGACACAACAAACTAAAATAAAACATAAAACAAAAAAATGAGAGACAGAGAAATCTCTCCTTACATAACCATAGATTTGATGAGGTCATTCAATTTCTTAGTGTTCTCCACATTGACAATAGACACAGTAATAACCAATTCCTTTAGCATAGACATGTTCAGGAGAATAGAATTCTAGAGCCTAGTGGTGAAGTTCTCCAATTTTTATATATGACCCTTCAGGGCAGCAATTTCAGCTTTCAAACCAATCTCAATTTGAATTTCCTCATTAGCTTCCTCCACAAACATCTTTCCCTCTTTGTCAGCATTTTTTGCAATGTCAGAACCATCCTCCATAGTAGCCTCAAATTCCCTTATATCCTACTTACCTTCAGTGTCCTCAGAGATTTCTTGAACTTCTAATTCATTGTACTCTTCCTTTTAGGTGGCTTCCTCTGAGGCACTCTCCAAATAGTCAATAAGCCTAGCCTTGGGAGCAGGTTTGCCAACAATCTACCCCGACCATCAAACTCCAGAGAATAATCCCTCCTTACTAACCTTAGTGGACATATAAGATTTACACCTTGTCCCCCAGTGGTCCTACCAAGATTTTTATGGGTCCCCACAGTGGTCCCCCCAATACTCTCTTCCCCAACATAAAACTTCATCTTATTTCCCTTCATGCTCACAAAGGAGCCAAGGGTGTCAACGGGGGTCTCCTCAGGAGTAGAGAAGGAGACTTCTTTAGTTTTGGTAGAAACAAGGGAAAGACAGGGCTCATTGACAGCATCACCAGCCAAAGGATTAGAAGATATATCCCGGCTATCAATTCTAATTGTCTTGGACGGCTCAAGGGCACAGTGAAAATTATACAAATAGAAAATGAAGCCTTGATGGAGGGGGATAGGATTCATATCAAGTTTTTTTTCCATTTTTGCTCTCACCCTAAGGACAAAATGTTCTAGGGAGGAAATCAAATAAAAGGGAAAATTGATGGGAGCATTATGCCTAAAGTGATTTAAAAAGGGGAGATGATAATTATAGAACTTGGTGAATCATCCTTCCAGCATGAATTACTTCATGAGGATGAAGCACATTCCATCCCATGGCTCAAGTAATTTATCTCGATCAAATCCTCCTTGGTAAGGAACAAGTTCTTCACCTTCTCCCATAAACAGTTTATGGCTAGAGAGGTCCATGATTTTTATTTTCCTTTGTAGCTCCATCCCCTGCATGGACATGCCTGTAGCCATAGCTATCACCTTTTCAGAAATCTCAAAGCTAATTCCTCCAATAGTGACTTTGAGAACACATTTTTTATTATATATGAGCATATTTAGTATTATACTAAAGGTGGAAATGTGATATATGTATTGAAAAATAAATCCATGTAACTGGATCCATCCCTAATCCTCTACAACCCATCCCTAATCTCATTCTCACTTCTACCTAGTTTTCTCACTATCTTCCTCATTAGGCCTATTTAGTGATAGGTTAAATTACATGACTAGTTTAGCATATTTAAATTCTAAAACATGATTAGGAAACTTACATGGCAATACACTAAAAGTCTCACACATCATCCTCGAATAATTTTGTTGCTTTGACCTAGTCAACCCTACTTACTACATCAAAAACATGAGAAATAAGGGATTTATTTTAGCTTCCACTCACTGTTATGATAAACCAATAATCATCATACTAGATAAACAAAACCATTATGAGTCATTTCCAGCAAGATCTTTCATATCAGGTCATTATGAAGGTTTTGGGAAGATTTAGACTACCTTCCATTCTTAGCAATTATTCATAAAGGATTGTCCCTCAACTTCAAAACTAATGAAAGGAAATTTAAGATAAGACCCTTCCCCAACTACCATGAACTTATTATATTCTCATGAGAAGGTTTCACTTGACAATGATCATAATAAAATCCTTCTTGGTTCTACAAAACCTCATTTTGTGCACATTGAAAACCTCAACACCAATTTTCATTTTATCCTTTACAAATTAACCTTAGACTTGGTGAAAAAACTTGATATAACCTCTCACACTAATTATAATTCTCTTAAAATCTATGGTACATTTGGAATAAAATTGACCCCTCATTAGTCCACACTAGGTCTCTTTGCACATTAGGCCTAAACCTATAAGCCATACCTAGACCTTGAACACACCTTGAAACCTCTTGTAATTATTCTCAAAACCTCATTCTCATGTCATATAACTTCAAACCATACTCCCACATAACCAATCTTCTTCTCATAAGCCTTAAATTTCTCACCTCAACATGCTACCAACCTATGCCTTTTCACTAGATTCTTCATGCAAGGACTAAACCTCAAGACACCTAGTATTCAATGATTTGAAATAAAACAAGCTAACATAATGATATAAACCAATACTATTCTTTAATTAATATTATTTGAATACAAGACTACTCTCAACAGGCTCATGATCTTACCACATCACAACATTATGCCAAGACCTCATACAAAACTCAAAGACTACTAAACCATGCTCATGATATGATAATGTTCTTCAAAAATAATACTTAATAGTATGCTTACCTTGTATCTTCAACTTGAAACACATCATCAACCTTAGAAGAGTTACTATGTTGACTTCAAATTCTCTCTTAATAGATAGACAATAGGTTGCCTTCAAATTCTCTCTTTTCATAAGACTCCTTGTCACCTACCACTTCACCATGTATGACATCAACTTTGACATTGACATTAATGACCTCCATATTTATCTTGACATCAATGACAAAATCAATGACACAATACCAATAATAGGAACATACCTCAACAATCTCCCCCTTTGTCATTGATGGAAAAAATTCAAACACAATTGATCATTCTCATCACCCCAAGCTGGATCTTCTTCAAACTTTCCTTTCTTCCAAAATAGAACTTTCTCCCCCTTTTAAATTAATGAAAAAGGGTCATCTTCTTGGAAATTATTTGATCCTTAGACCGAGAATAACATACCTTTTCTATCCAAACAAACTCATTATGATCAAGCATCCTTCACGCTTCTAGCTACTAGTTGAGTGCCTCCATAAAGCCTAATGGATTCACCTCTTCTCTCTTAGGTACTAAAAAAATATAAACTCAAGAGATTCCCATATATCTATGACCTTGTTAGGCTAAACTTTATTCATGATCTTCTTAGGCTTGAATATTTCAATCTTCGTTTGAGTAATAATAAGCCTTGGTTTATTTGTCTTGACTTCATCTATAATCTGAGATGATAAGGAGAATTATTGGCACTACTTTGCATCTAAGCTATGCTCCGCCATTGTGAATAGTCCACTTGGACTTCATCATTTACCTTAGATACCTTTGGTTTTAACTCACTGTCTTATCTTATTTATTTCACTCTAGGAGCCTCAACTTTCTTGTTTTGACTTGAGAATCTATGCTTACAGAACTTTGTAATATGACCAACCTTTTGACAATTGAAAGACAATATTGTTTTTTAGGGAACCATGACCCATACCTCTTGACTGATGACTTTCCTCATAGTTCCAAGGATATTTATTCTTGGAGAGCCTTCTAAAATGTCTTGCTCTATGACCAAATTGGTTACATGAATAAAAATAACCATTGAAAAGATTAGTATATCTTATACTATTAGACTATTTGATAGTATTAGTATTCATTCTACAATCACCATCATTCCTTGATTAACCATTGACCTTCTTGATCACATTAGTTTTCTTCTTTTGGTCTCCATTGAAACCAAGACCTATTTTGTCATTATCAATCTTTTGACTACTCAGGATGTTGTCTAGATCATTGGTACTATTTTAAAAATTTACAAAGGACTTAACCTTACTTGATGCCTAATCCAACTCAGATCTCAATAAATTCACTTTAGTTACATACCTTGCATATTCTTCTTCTTTATCCTTTACACTTGTAATCACAATCTCAAGTTAAATCTCCAATTGTTTGACCATTTACTCATGTTCCTTGAATTTGTTTCTCAATCTAACTTTAAACAAGTTGATTTACTCCTCATAGTATTTGACAAGATACCTCATCACCCTATTCTTATTCTTCACCATCTTTAGTTATTATAGAGTATTCATAAACTCATACTTAAAGTTCAACTCATATTTTTCTTCATCTGAATCACCAACAACACCTCTAACACATATGGACTCTTCTTAATTTGAACAAATTGCTTCCTTAATAATGAAAATTACTTTATTGACATTAGGACCATCACCTTCAGGGTCACTTTCAAAATCAATTCTCTCACTATCATTAGATGATTTGTAATCTTTCTTGGTGTAAAATCTTCTTTTGTTCTTGAAAAATTCTTCTTTTCATCATAATTTCTAAAGATTTTCTTGATCTTATCAAACTTATAAGACTTTTTTTAATCATTATGAACTTCATCATGCTCTTCATCATCTTTTTCCTTATGATTATGAGGGCTCTTTTTATTGAAGTTTCCAATCTCTCTATAATTAAAGCACGTGAAGGGAAAATTACCCTTATATTTACCTTAACCTATTTTCAATTTTCTTGAAAACATATCTATCAACTCATCATCATCAATATCAAAATCATCATTGTATATAAATTTATTACCTTGTGACTTCTTCTCTTTTTACTTATTTTCTATCTTGAATACAACTTCCTTCTTTGCAAGTCTTCCTTACTTGTGCTCATCTCATAGGTTGTTAGGGTGCCATGAAATTAATCTATCTCTAGCTTGTTTAGATATTGCATCTCTTCAATAATAGACACTTTAGAATCAAAATTGGGAGTTATAGATATTAAAAACTTTTAAACAACAATAGACTCTTTCAATTCTTTACCTAGCCTCTTATTATATTTACCACTTCATCAACCCTCAATAAGTAGGCTGAAATGGTCTCATCTTCATTCATCATTAGGATTTAAAACAATATTATATGAGTTTTAAACTTGGAAAAATTGACCTTGGAGTATCCCTCATGAATAGTCTTGAAATTTTCCCACATTTCTTTATCAGACATATAGTGCATCACCTTCACAATTTTTATTTTTGATAGGCCACACATAATACCATTCATTGCTTTTGAATTGTTGTCACTAGCCTTCTTACTTGTTGCATCTATAGGAAGAATAGGAGGTGAATTATATCCATCCAAAATTTATTTACAAATATCATGACTTTGAGACATTAAATATGTCCTCATCCTGACACTCCAAAAAGCATAATTGGATCCATTAAACAATAGAGCCTTGGTTGTAGAGAAACCACCTTGTGTTTGATTAGCCATCTTCGCTTGCTTAAGATCTCCTTTAGGCTATTATGCCTCCTTAAAAAAACCTAATCTAATACCAAATGTTGTAATTACATATACTGATATGAGGGGTAAATTAGTGGCCTTAAAATAATCCTTCAATTTCACTTATCATCCATGAAGCATTCATTCACACACACACACACACATTAACCAATGCATAAACAATAATATATAAAAGTAAAAAACATAAAAACACATGAGATATGGGGGAATACCTCATGGGGGATAAAAAAACTAAAACACAACTTATAATATGGTATTATAATCAATGAATCAATAAATAGTGAGGTACCCACCCCTCACTAGTCAAGCACCAACTCAACTAGTCCTTTAGAAAGCACCAAATTGCAAGGAGGCACTAAACCCCAAGGTAACTCAAAACCAACTCAGATAAATTTAACCTCTTTGTATACCTATTTCTCATTCAATTGACTATTATCACCTTATTTTTCTCTTCTCACTTTTCTATCTCTCTTCAACATCCTATCAAGCCTTATTGATCAACTAACCCTTTCCTTGGAATAATTAAGTCATATGAACTTGATCATCTCCTATATAATTATTATTATATCTTCATGAAATATTAACCACACCTATATTATGGTCTTCAATCCCTTTACCTCAATATTCTAACTAGTCAAATTAGGCCTATTAGACCTTGTCTTTATACTTGACTCTTTCTCTCATCCATCTTGGTCAAATAAAAACCTTTTAATACTTGGATAATATTTAGAATATATCAAAAAAAAATCATAAGTAAAACACCCACTACATATGTCGGTCACCACCCATAAGGATCGATACCAAATGTTGTAATTACATATACTGATATGAGGGGTAAATTAGTGGCCTTAAAATAATCCTTCAATTTCACTTATCATCCATGAAGCATTCATTCACATACACACATTAACTAATGCATAAACAATAATATATAAAAGTAAAAAACATAAAAACACATGAGATATGGGGGAATACCTCATGGGGGATAAAAACACTAAAACACAACTTATAATATGGTATTATAATCAATGAATCAATAAATAGTGAGGTACCCACCCCTCACTAGTCAAACACCAACTCAACTAGTCCTTTAGAAAGCACCAAATTGCAAGGAGGCACTAAACCCCAAGGTAACTCAAAACCAACTTAGATAAATTTAACCTCTTTGGATACCTATTTCTCATTTAATTGACTATTATCACCTTATTTTTCTCTTCTCACTTTTCTATCTCTCTTCAACATCCTATCAAGCCTTATTGATCAACTAACCCTTTCCTTGGAATAATTAAGTCATATGAACTTGATCATCACCTATATAATTATTATTATATCTTCATGAAATATTAACCACACCAATATTATGGTCTTCAATCCCTTTACCTCAATATTCTAACTAGTCAAATTAGGCCTATTAGACCTTGTCTTTATACTTGACTCTTGCTCTCATCCATCTTGGTCAAATAAAAACCTTTTAATACTTGGATAATATTTATAATATATCCAAAAAAAATCATAAGTAAAACACCCACTACATATTTCGGTCACCACCCATAAGGATCAATACAACCATTAGGCCATATATAGACCTAATGCAATTAGGCCTTCTTAAAGAACATGTTTCACCTTGACCATTTTATAACACTTTGAGCCTAGAAAATGGATGAAAAACTTAAAAAAATTAAATTATACCATTTATAAGTTAACCCTATTTCCCCAACATCATTTATCTCATTTCACTCCTTGAACATCACAATTAAGTCTACTTGCAATTAGGCCTTCTCATTGCCAGAAAGTTTGTCTTACAAATTTCAATCATACACTCAACTATACCACATAACACAAATATTAAATCACATGGATATAACCTCCATGACCTCAAGGTAATCACCAATTCCATTATATTTCACTACATATGGAAAAGGACCTCAAACTGATCATCTTCATATGCTCACTCAAAACTACACATAGGCTTCAAAAACCCAATCAAGAGCCTTTGAATTTTCACACCTTCATAGGAGTTTATCATGAATAAAAATAAATTAAAAATAACCTATAAGACATATATAAAAACTTCATGTGCATTTTATTATTTAAATCTATGCAAAAATATTCAGGAACACCATTCTCACTCACATATAGAAAACTACCTGTACTACCAAAAACACAGTCATGAAAACCAAGATTTAGAACCCCTGTGTGAACACTTTTTTGAACTTTCAATTGGTTTATATTATATTTAATAATCCTTATAAAACACACACACACACACACACACACACACACACACACACACACACACACACACACACACACACACACATATGTTATAAGGATTATTAAATATAATATAAACCGATTGGAAGTTCATAAAAGTGTTATATACATACATACATACATACATACATACATACATACATATATTACATGGTTCAGAATCAATATTGGTTTTATAGACCAATCTCATGTCTTCACCCTACACAGGCCTCACTATGTAAGACATGTCACTTTGAGAACAATGTTTTGCTTGTATATGGGAATATTCAAATCTTATTTTCAAGGGATAAATGTGATATAGTTATTTAAAAATAACTCAATGCATTTGGATCCATCCCTAATCCACTTCAACCCATCTCGAATCTCATTCTCACTTCTACTTAGTTTTCTCATTGTCTTCCTCATTAGCCCTATTTAGCGATAGGTCAACTTCCATGACTAGTTTAACATATTTAATGTCTAAAACCTACTCAAAAACTTATGTAGGCACAAAATGCAAGTCTCACACATCATCCTCCAATCATTTTCCTACTTTGACTTGGTCAACCCTGCCTACTATATAAAAATCCAAGAAATAAGTGGTTTCTTGTAGCTTCCACTCACTCTTCTGATAGACCAATTCCACTTGGAGGTACCTACTAGAGTTTTTTACAACCTAAAATCATCATACTATGTCAAAAAAACCATTCTAAGGCATTTGCAACAATATATTTCATATCAAGTCATTATGAGGGTTTTAGGAGGATTTAGAATGCCTTCCATTCTTAGCAATCATTCATAAAGTATTTCCCCTTAAATCCAAAAAGAATTCCCACAAATTTAATATATGACCCTTCCCAAACTAACATGATCTTATTTGATCCTCATATAAATGTTTCATGTGCTAATGAGCATAAAAAAATCCTCTTGGGTCTATAAAACCTCATTACGTGCACATATAAAACCTCAACACCAATTTTCATGCTTTCTCCTTTATACTTTGACCTAAACATTGGTAAAAAAACTTGATACAATCTATCAAACCTTTAAAAATTCTCTTACTATCACTAGAACTTGGGAAATTAACTTGACCCCTCATTAGGCCACACTAGTTCTCTTTACAAATTAGGCCTAAACCTGTAAGCCATACATAGACATTGAAAACACCTTGAAACCTTTATTAGTAATTCTAAACACCTCATTATCATGTCATATGACCTCATGCCATACTCATACACAACCAATATTCTTCTCATAAGCCTTATAGTTCTCACCTCAACATACTACCAGACCTTTGCCTTCTCACTAAGTCTCTTCATGCAAGGACTAAGCCTCAAGACACCTACTATTCAATGATTTGAACTCAAACAAGCTAAATTTCAATTATATCAACAAATACCATTCTTCAATTAGGATTTTTTGAAGACAAAACTACTTTCAATAGGCTCATGAGCTTGTCACATCAAACATTATGTAAAAACCTCATATAAAACTCAAAGATTGCTAAGCCATGCTCATGATATGATAATGTTCCTCAAAACTAGTGCTCAAGAGTATGCTTACCTTGTATCTTGAACTTGAAACATGTCATCAACCTCAGAAGAGTTATCAAGTTTCCTTCAAATTATCTCTTGTCATAAGACTCCTTGTCACATACCACTTCACCATGCATGACATCAAATTTGAATTTAACATTAATGACCTCCATATTGATCTTGACATAAATGACAACATAAAAAATAGTAACATACCTCAACAATATTTCCCTTTTTCATTGATGTCAAAAACTCTAAAATAGTTCATCATTCTCATCTCCCCAAGTTGGATTATCTTCAAAATTTCCTTTCTTACAAAGTGTAACTTTCTCCCCCTTTTACATTAATGACAAAGGGTCATCTTCTTGGCAAGTATCAGATCCTTGGACCTATAAAAACACACCTTTTCTCTTCAAACAAACTCATTATCTCTTTTTTTTTTAAAATCAACACAGATCAAGATCACATACCTACTCTTGGAGCATGATTATCTCCCCTTGTCTCCATGAGATATTTAGACACTATTATGACTATGACTTGGTTTTATCAAGTCATCATATAAACTCTTTCTGACCCATATCTTGTGCTCACACCTCTAGCAGACTCTTGACTGAACCTTGGATCTAAATGTCAACAAAGACTACAAAGCTCACCCTAAGACCAAACATCCTTCCGCTTACTAGATAAGTGCCTCCATGAAGCCTAATGGAATCACCTCTTCTCTCTTGGGTACTAATACAATATAACCTTAGGAGATTCCTATATCTCCATGTCCTTACAATATTGAACTTTCTTCATGATCATCTTAGGCTTGAATTATTCAACCTTCATTTGAACAACAATATGCCTTGGTTTATTTGTCTTGATTTCTTCATCCACAATCTGAGATGATAAGGATAATTATTAGCACTCCTTTTCATTTGAATTATTCTCCATCATGAGAAATAGTCCACTTATAATTTCATCATTCACCTTAGATACCTTTGGTTTTCACTCAGTGTCTTGCCTTCTTTCTTTCACTCTAGGAGCCTCAACTTTCTTGATTTGACTTGACAATCCATGATTATGTAACTTTGCAATATGACCAACCTTTTGACAATTGAAACATGTGATTATTTTTTATGGAAACACCCTATGATCCATACCTCCTAACTGATGACTCTCCTCATAGTTCCAAGCATATTCATTCTTAGAGGGCATTCTATAATGTCTTGCTCTATGACCAAATTGGTTACATGAATATCAATAACCATTGAAAGGGTTAGCATACCTTATAATATTAGAATACCTGATAGGATTAGTCTTCATTCTACCAACACCATCATTATTTGATTGACCATTGACCTTATTTATCACATTAGTGTTCTTCTTTTGGTCTCCATTGAAACCGAGACCTATTTTGTCATTAGCAGTCTTTTGACTACTCAAGATGTTGTCTAGATCATTGGTACTTTTTTCAAACTTCAAAAAGGACTTAACCTTAATTTATGCCTATTATAACTTAGCTCTCAAGGTAATCACTTCAGTTACATACCTTCCACATTCTTCTTCTTTAGCCTTTAGGCTTACAATCACAATCTCAATTTGAGTCTCCATGTGTTTGACTATTTCCTCTTGTTCCTTAGAGTTGTTGCTCAATCTCAATTCAAACAAGTTAATTTTCTCCATAATATTTGAAAAGATACCTCATCAATCTATTATTTTTCTTCACCATCTTTAATTCTTCTAGAGTATTCATAAACTCAACCTCAAATTCCTCCTCCTCTTCTTCATCTGAATCACCAACAACACCTCCAATCCATATGGACTCTTCTTGATTTGAACAAATTTCTTCCTCAAGAATGAAGAGTAATTCATTGATATTAGGACCATCACCTTCATGGTCACTCTTAGAATCACTTCTCTCACTATCATCAAATGAGTTGTAATCTTCCTTAGTGTAAAAGCTTCTTTTGTTCTTAAAAAATTTCTTCTTGTCATCATACTTTCTAAATCTTTTCTTGCTCTTATCAGACCTATAAGACTTATTTTCATCATCATGACCTTCATCATGATCTTTATCATATTTTACCTTATGTTTATGAGGTCGCTTGTTAGAAAAGTGTCCAATTTCTCTATAATTATATCACTTGAAGGGTAGTTTACCCTTATATTTACCTGAACCTATTTCAAATTTTATTGCAAACATATCAATCAATTCATCATCATCAATATCAGAATATCATCATGTTTGAATTTATTACCTTGTATCTTCTTCTCTTTTGACTTCATTTCTACCATGAATGCATCTTCTTTCTTTTCAGGTCTTCCTTCACTTGTCCTCATCTCATAGCCTGTTAGGGTACCATGATGTCCATCCATCTCTATCTTTTCTAGATCTTATATCTCTTCAATAATAGACACTTTAGAATCAAACTTAGGATTTATATATCCTAAAATAATTTTAAAAATAGTAGACTCTTTCAATTATTAACCCAGGCCTCTTGTGATGTTTACCACTTCATCAACCCTTAATAAGTAGGTTGCAATGGTCTCATATTCATTCATCCTTAGAATTTCAAACTATCTTATATGAGTTTTTAACTTAGCCAACTTGACCTTGGAGTCTCAATCATAAATATTCTTCAACTTTCCCCATATTTCTGTAGTAGACTTATAGTGTAGCACCTTCACAATTTCTCCCTTTGATAGGCCACACATAATACCATTCATTTCTTTTAAATTATTGTCACTAACCTTCTTACTTACTGTATATGTAAGAATAATAGGAGGTGTAGTATATCAATCCAAAATTTATTGACAAACATCATGACCTTGAGACATAAAATATGTCATTATAACATTATAAAAATCATAATTGTATCAACTGAAAAATGGAGCCTTGATTGTAGAGAAACCACTTTATGCTTAATTATCCATCTTCACTTGATTAGGATCTCCTTTAGGATATTAGGCATCCTTCAAAGGAATTTATCTAATAATTTTTTTGGATGTATAGATATTGAGGAGGTGGGTGAATCATTTTCCTTAAAACAATCCTTTAATTTCACTTATCATCCATGAAACATTCATTCACATACATACATTAACCAATGCATAAAAAAAATCTATAAAAGCAAACAATATAAGAACACATGAAATATGTGAGAAACCCCCATGGGGGATAAAAAAAAGTAAAACATATATTTTAATATATTCTTATAATAAATTAATAAATATTTAGTGAGGCACCAACCCCTCAAGGAGCACCAACTCCTCACTAGTCAAGAACCAACTCAACTAGTCCTTTATCAAACACCAACTTGCAAGGAGCCACCAACCCCCTAGATAAATCAGAACAAACTTAGATAAATTTAACCTATGATCATATTTGGATACTTTTTTCTCACTTAACTAAATATTACCACCTTCCTTTTCTCTTCTCACTTTTATATCTCTCTCAAACAATCTATTAGGCCTTCTTGCTCAACTAACCCTTTCTTTGGCAGAATTAGGTCATATGACCTTTCTCATCACCTGTAGAGATATTTTTATATATTAATGAAATATTCACCACACATATATAGTGGTATTAAATCCCTCTACCTGGTTTCCAAACCTCTATGTTATTTGTTTTTCACTTTAATATTCTAACTAGTCAAATTAGGCCTATTAGACATTCTCTTTATACTTGACTCTTGCTCTCACCCATCTTGGTCAGAAAAAAAAATTTAATACTTGTATAATAATTTTAATATATAAAAAAACACATTTTGTATGTGAAACACCCACTACATATATCAATCACCACACATAAGGATCGATACAACCATTACACCTAATAGAGACCTAATGCAATTAGGCCTTCTCATAGCACACATTTAATCTTGACCACTTGGAATAATTTGAGGCTCAAAAAATGGATTAAACACTTCAAAAATACTTAAATTATACCCATGAAAATTTATCATTATTTTTCCAACATAATTTATCTCATTTCACTCCTTAAACCACACAATTAGGTCTACTCATAATTAGGCCTTCTCACTGCCAGAAAGTCTATCTTAAAAATATGAAGCATAAATTAAACTTTTACACATAACCCAAAACATAAATCACATTTATATAACCTACATGACCTTAATATAATCACTAATTCCATTATATTTCACCACATATGGCAAAGGATCTCAAACTGATCATCTTCATATGCTCACTTTGAATTGCACATAGGCTTCAAAAACTCAGTTAAGAGCCTTTAAATTTTCACACATTTATAGGAGTTTATAATGTATAAAAATAAATTAAAAATAACATATTATAAATATATATAAAATTAATATACATTTTATTATTCAGCTCTATGCAAATAGACTCAGGAACACCATTCTCACTTACACACAGAAAATTGCCTATAGTTCCAAAAACACAATAATGGAAACCAAGATTTAAAACACCTATTTGAACACTTTTTTTAACATAAAAATGTTTTATATGATTATTAATCATCCTTATAACATATTTAAATATATATATATATATATATATATATATATATATATATATATATTAGATTTTTTAGTATAAATATTGTTCTTATAGACCAATCTCATGTCTTTCTTTACCCTATACAGGCCTCATTGTGTTAGACCGGTCACTTTGAGAGCAAAATTTTTATTGTATATGATCATATTTAAATATTATATTAAATTTTTAAATGTGATATAGTTATTTAATAATAAATCCATATATTTTTATCCATCCCTAATCTCATTTTCACTTTTTCCTAGTTTTTTCACTATCTTCCTCTGTAGGCCTATTTAGTGATAGGTCAACTTCCATGAATATTTTATAATATTTAAGGTATTGAAACTAATAAAAAAATTAAATGGGAACAAACTAAAATCCTCATAAAACATCCTCCAATCATTTACTTGATTTGATTTGGACAACCCTGCTTGCTACATCAACAATATGAGAAAAAGGGGTTTCTTATAGATTCCACTCACACTTTTGATAAAAAATGCCACTTTTAGGTACCTTGGAGAGTTAAATACAACAAAAAATCATAATAATATGTCAATAAAATCATTATTAGTCATTTACAACAATATATTTCATATCAAGTGATTATGAGGGTTTTAGGAGGGTTTAGACTGTCTTCCATTCTTAGCAATTGTTAAAAAGGATTGACCATAAAATCCAAATCTAATTCCATGAAATTTAATATAGTACCATTAAACAAGTAATATTATATTATTTAATTCTCATGAAATGTTTCATGTACCAATTAACATAATAAAATTCTTCTCGAGTCTGCAAAACATCATTCTATACACACAAAAAATCTCAACACCAATTTTCATGCTTTCTCCTTTAGACTTAAAAATTAGAATTTAAAAAAAAAATTGATACAACCTATCACACCTATGAAAATTATTTTAAAATAACTGGCACCTTGGGAAATTAACTTGACCCCTCATTAGGCCACACTAGGTCTCTTTACACATTAGGCCTAAATCTGTAAGCCATATTCAGACCTTGAACACACATTGAAACCTCTTTTAATACTTATCAAAACCTCATTATCATATCATATGAACTCATTCCATACACACAACTAATATTCTTCTCTTAAGCCTCATATTTCTCACCTCAACATACTACTAGACCTATGCCTTCACACTAGGTCTCTTCATGTAAAGACTAAGCCTAAAGACACCTAGTATTCAATGATTTGAACTCAAAAAAGATAAATTTTAATGATATAAACAAATACCATTCTTCAATAAATATTATCTAAAGATAAAAATACTCTCAATATGCTCATGAGCTTGTCACATCACAACATTATGCCAAGACATCATACATAACTCAAATATTGCTAAACCATGCTCATGATATGATAATATTCCTCAAAATTAGTGCTCACTAGTATGATTGTCTTGTATATTGAACTTTAAACATGTCATCAACCTTAGAATAGTTACTAGGTTTCCTTCAATTTCTCTCTCAATAGAGAGACAATAGGTTGCCTTCAAATTATCTCTTGTCATAAGACTCCTTGTCACCTACCACTTCACCATGCATGACATCAACTTTGACATTGAAATTAATGACCTCCATCTTTATCTTGAAATCAATGACAAAATGAATGCCATAACACCAAAAATAGGAACATACCTCAACAATCTCATCCTTTGTCATTAATGGTAAAAAATCTAACACATCTGATCATTCTCATCTCCCCAAGCTAGATCATCTTCAAACTTTCATTTATTCCAAAGTGTAACTTTCTCCTCCTTTTACATTAATGACAAAGGTTCATATTCATGGAAACTATCTAATCATTTGACCTAAAACAACATAACTTTTCTCTCCACACAGACTCATTATCTCTTTTTGAGAAAAACTCAACATAGATCAGGCTCACATACCTACTCTTGGAACATGATTGGCTCCCCTTTTCTCAATGAGATATTTAGACACTATTATGACTATGACTTGGTTTTATCAAGTCATCATACAAACTCTTTCTGAACCATATCTTATGCTCACACCTCAAGTAGACTCTTGACTGAACCCTAGATCTGAATGTCAACAAAGAACACAAAGCTCCCCCTAAGACCAAGCATCTTTCAAGCTTTTGCTTACTAATTAAGTACCTCCATGAACCCTAATGGAATCAACTCTTATCTCTTTGGTACTAAAAGAATATAATCTTAGGAGATTCATATATCTGCATATCCTAACAAGACTGAAATTTATTCATGATCATCTTAGGCTTGAATTATTCAATCTCCATCTGAACAATAATTTACCTTGGTTTATTTGTCTTGATTTCTTCATCCACAATATGAGATGATAGGGAGAATTATTATCGCTCTTCTATATTTGAAATATGCTCCATCATGATAAATAGTCCACTTGGACTTGCATCATTCACTTTAGATACCTTTGGTTTTGAATCAATGTCTTGTCTTCTTTCTTGTACTCTAGGAGCCTCAACTTTCTTGATTTGACTTAAGAATCCATGCTTACAGAAATTTGGAATATGACCAACCTTTTCACAATTGAAACACACTATTATTTTTTATGGAAACACACCATGATCCATACCTCTTGACTAATGACTCTCCTCATATCTCCAATCATATTCATTCTTTGAGGGCCTTCTACAATGTCTTGTTCTATGATTAAATTGGTTACATGAATAACATTAACCATTGAAAGGATTATCATACCTTATAGTATTAGACTACCTAATAGGATTAGTCTTAATTCTTCTAACACCATCATTATTTGATTAACCATTAACCTTCTTTATCACATTAGTGTTCTTCTTTTGGTATCCATTCAAACCAAGACCTATTTTATCATTAGCAGTATTTTAACTACTCATGATGTTTTCTAGATATTTGGTACTCTTTTCAAACTTCATAAAGTACTTAAACTTACTTGATACCTAATCTAACTTATCTCTCAAGGAATCCACTTCAGTTACATACCTTGCACATTCTTCTTCTTTAGCCTTTAGGCATGCAATCATAATCTCAATTGGAGTCTCCACATTTTTTACTATTTCATCTTCTTCTTTGGAGTTGTTTCTCAATATAACTTTAAAAAAGTTAATTTGTGCCTCATTTTATTTTAAAAGAGAACTCATCACCCTATTCTTATTCTTCACCATCTTTGATTCCTCTAGAGTATTCATCAATTCAACCTAAAAATCCACCTCCTCTTCTTCATCTAAATCACCAACAACACCTCCAATCCATATGGAATCTTATTAATTTGAAAGACTTTATTCCTCAAAAATGAAGATTACTTCATTGAAATTAGGACCATTAACTTCATGGTCACTCTCATAATCACTTCTCTCACTATAATCAAATGAGTTTCAATCTTCTAAGGTGTAAAAGCTTCTTTTGTTCTTAAAACATTTCTTCTTGTCATCATACTTTCTAAAGCTTTTATTGTGCTTATCAGACCTATAAAACTTATTGTCATCATCATGAACTTAATCATTCTCTTCATCATATTTTTCCTTATGCTTATGAGGTCACTTGTTATCAAAGTTTCCAATATCTCCACAATTAAAGAACTTAAAGGGTAGCTTCCCCTTATATTTACTTGAACCTATTTTCAATTTTCTTGAAAACATATCAATCAACTCATCATCATTGCTATCAAAATAATCATTGTATTTGACTTTATTACCTTGTATCTTCTATTTTTAATTAATTTATACCATGAATGCATCTTCCTTATTTTCAGGTCTTCCTTCACTTGTCCTCATCTCATAGCCTATTAGGGTATCATGAAGTCCATCCATCTCTATCTTGTCTAGATATTGCATCTCTTAAATAGTAGACACTTTAGAATCAAAATTGGGATATATATATCTTAAAAAATTTTGAACAAGAGTATACTGTTTCAATTCTTCACCTAGGCCTCTTATGATGTTTACCACTTCACCAACCCTCAACAAGTAGGTTGCAATGGTCTCACATTCATTCATCCTTAGGATTTCAAACTATCTTATATGATTTTTCAACTTAACCAACTTGAACTTAGAGTATCCCACATGAATAATATTCAAATTTCCTGACATTTATTTATCATACTTATAGTGTAACACCTTCACAATTTATGCCTTTTATAGGCCACACATAATACCATTCATTGCTTTTGAATTGTTCTCACTAATCTTCTTACCTACTGTATCTGTAGGAGGAATAAGAGGTGTAGTATATCAATCCAAAATTGATTTAAAAACATCATGACCTTGAGACATAAAATATGTCCTCATTATATCACTCCAAAAATCATAATTGGATCCATCAAATAGTGGAGCCTTGCTTGTACAGAAACCACCTTATGCTTGATTTAGCATCTTCACTTGATTAGGATATCCTTTAGGATATTATGCCTCCTTAAAATGACTTTCTCTGATACCAAATTTTTGAAGTAAATATACTAAGGAGGAGGGGTGAATCATTTTCCTTAAAATAATCCTTGAATTTCACTTATCATCCATGAAACATTCATTCACATGCATACATTAACCAATGCATAAACAAGTATATATAAAATCAAACAACATAAGAAGACATAAGATATGTGGGAAACCCTCAAGAGGGATAAAATAAAATAAACAAATATATTTTAATATAGTATTATAATAAATTAATCAATATTTAGTGAGGCACCAACCCCTCACTAGTCAAGCACCAACTCAACTAGTCCTTTATCAAGCACCAACTTGTGAGGAGGCACCAACCCCCTAGATAACTCATAAAAAACTTAGATACCTTGAAAATATGAACAAATTTGGATATTATTTTGTCACTCAACTGAATATTACCACATTCTTTTTCTCTTCTCACTTTTCTATCTCTCTCAAATAGTCTATTTGGCCTTCTCACTCAACTAGCCATTTCTTTGGAAAAATTATGTCATATGACCTTTCTCATCACATGTATAATTATTATTAGATATTAATTTTATATTCACCACACATATCTACTATTATTAAATCCATATTCCTAGTTTCCAAACTTCTATGTCATTCATTTTTCACCTCAATATTCTAACTAGTCAAATTAGGCCTATTAGACTTTCTCTTTATAATTGACTCTTGCTCTCACCCATATTGGTTAGAAAAAACATTTTAATAATTATATAATATTTTTAATATATCAAAAAACACATTTAATATGTTAAACACCCATTACATAGGTCAATCACCACCCATAAGGATCAATACAATCATTAGGCCTAATAAAGACCTAATGCAATTAGGCCTTCTCAAAGCACACATTTAATCTTGACCACTTGGAATAATTTTAGCCTCAAAAAATGGATTAAAAGTTTAAAAATTTTTTAAATTATATCAATTAAATTTATACTTATGTACCCAATATAATTTTTCTCATTTCACTCCTTGAACCACACAATTAGGTCTACTCGTAATTAGGCCTTCTCACTACTAGAAAGTTTATTTTACAAATATGAAGCATACATTAAACTTTGACACATAAAACAAAAAATAAATTAAATTTATATAATATCCATGACCTCAGGGTCATCACCAAGTCCATTATATTTCACCACATAGAGAAAATGACCTCAAACTGATCATCTTCATATCTCACTTTGAACTACACATAGGCTTCAAAAACCCAGTTAAGAGTCACTAAATTTTCACACCTTCATAGGAATTTATCATAAATAAAAACACATTAAAAATAAACTATGGGACATATATAAAAAATTAATTTTCATTTAATTATTCAAATCTATGCAAAAAGACTCAGGAACACCATTCTTACTTAGACACAGAAAACTACCTGTAGTTCCAAAAACACAGTCAAAGAAACTAGGATTTAGAACACCTATGTGAACACTTTTATTAACATAAAATAGTTTTATAATATTATTAATAATAATTATACCATATTTAAATATATATATTACATGTTTTAGTATAAGTATTGGTCTTACAGACTAATCTCATGTCTTAACCTTATACATGCCTCAGTGTGTTAGACAAGTCACTTTGAGAACAACTTTTTGCTTGTATATGAGCATCTTCAAATATTATATTTAAGGTGGAAATGTGATACAATTATTTAATAATAAGTCCATGTATTTTCATCCATCCCTAATCCACTTCAAACAATCCCTAATCTCATTCTCACTTCTTCCTAGTTTTCTCACTATCTTCCTTATTAAGCCTATTGAGCGATAGGTCAATTTCAATGACCCGTTTATCATATTTAAGGTATAAAACATACTAAAAAATTTAAATCATCAAAAACTAAAATTATCATACATCATCCTCAAATTTTTTACCTACTTTGACTTGGTCAACCCTACCTGTTATATTAAAAATTTGAGAAAAAAGGGTTTCCTATAGCTTCCACTCACTCTTTTGATATAAAAATGCCACATGGAGGTAAAATGGAGAGTTTAATACAACCTAAAAAAATAATAATAGGTCAAAAAAACCATTATGAGGAATTTAAAACAATATATTTCATATCGGGTCATTATGAGGGTTTTAAGAGGTTTTAGACCACCTTTCATTCTTAACAATTTTTAATTAAGGATTGACCCTAAAATCCAAAAATAATGCCATGAAATTTAAGATATGACCCTTATAAAAATACTATGAGATTATTCAATCCTAATTCAAAGGTTTCATGTGCCAATGAGCATAATAAAATCCTTCTCGGGTCTACAAAACCTCATTCTATACACACACAAAACCTCAACACCAATTTCCATGCTTTCTCCTTCAGAATTAAACCTTAGTATTGGTAAAAAAAACTTGATACAACCTATCACACCTATGAAAATTATATTAAGATAATTTACACCTTTGGAAATTAACTTGACCCCTCATTAGGCCACACTAGGTCTCTTTGCACATTAGGCCTAAATCTGTAAGCCATATTCAAACATTGAACACACATTGAAACCTCTTGTACTACTTCTCAAAAAATAATCATCATGTCCTATGAACTCATGCCATACTCACACATAACTAATATTCTTCTCATAAGCCTCATATTTCTCACTTAAACATACTACTATACCTATGCCTTCTCACTAGGTCTCTTCATACAATGACTAAGCCTCAAGACACCTAGTATTCAATGATTTGAACTCAAACAAGCTAAATTTAAATGATATCAACCAATACCATTATTTAATCAGGATTATCTGAAGACAAAACTAATCTCAACATGCTCATGAGCTTGTCGCATCACAACATTGTGCCAATACCTCATACAGAACTCAAAGATTACTAAACCATGCTCATGATATGATAATGTTCCTCAAAACTACTGCTCAAAAATATGCTTATCTTGTATCTTGAAATTGAAACCTATCATCAACCTTAGAAGAGTTACTAGGTTGCCTTCAAATTCTCTCTTGTCATAAGACTCCTTGTCACATAACACTTCACCATACATGACATCAACTTTGACATTGACATTGATGAATTATATCTTGATCTTGACATAAATGCCACAACACCAACAATAGGAACATACATCAACAATCTTTCCCTTTTTCATTGATGGAAAAAACTCTAACACAACTAATCATTCTCATCTCCCCAAGCTAGATCATCTTCAAACTTTCCTTTATTCCAAAGCGTAAATTTCTCCCCCTTTTATATTAATGACAAAGGGTCATCTTCTTGGTAACTATCTAATCCTTGGACCTAGAAAAACACACCTTTTCTCTCCCAAAAAAATCATTATATTTTTTTGACAAAAATTCAACATAGATCAAGCTCACATACCTATTATTGGAGTATGATTGGCTCCCCTTGTCTCCATGATATATTTAGACACTATTATGACTATTACTTGTTTTTATCAAGTCATCATAAAAAATCTTTGTGACCCATATCTTCTGCTCATACCTTTATTAGACTCTTGACTAAACCCTGGATTTGAATTTCAACAAAGAACACAAAGATCCCCCTAAGACCAAGCATCCTTATGCTTCTACTTACTAGTTAAGTGCCTCCATGAAGCCTAATGGAATCACCTATTTTCTCTTGGGTACTAAAACAATATAACCTTAGGATATTCCTAGATCTACATGTCCTAGCAAGACTGAACTTTCTTCATGATCATCTTGGGCTTGAATTATTCAATCTCCATCTGAATAACAATTTAACTTGGTTTATTTATCTTTATTTCTTCATCCACAATCTAAGATGATAGGGAGAATTATTAGCACTCCTTTGCATTTGAAATATTCTCCATCATAAGAAATATTCAACTTGGACTTGCATTGCTCACTTTAGATACCTTTTGTTTCTACTTAGTGTCTTGTCTTCTTTCTTGTACTCTAAGAGCCTCAACTTTCTTGATTTGACTTGAGAATCTATGCTTACAGAGCTTTGGAATATGACCAACCTTTTTACAATTGAAACACGCTATTATTTTTTATGGAAACACACCATGATCCATACTGCTCTTGACTCTCCTCATTTCCAAGCATATTCATTCTTGGAGATAATGTCTTGCTCTACGACTAAATTGGTTACATGAATAAAAATAACTATTTAAAGGATTAGCATAATTTATAGTATTAGACTTGATGGAACCCTGACCTTCATTTTGCTTTGATACCAGATGAAACTGTCCTTAGTCTGGTCTTATATTAAAATGATATAAACCAATGCATACTTTACAAACATTCATTTATGATTATATCAATGAATCCATTCATGCTTTATCTCATTTTGTTCTAGGTTCATATTTTGCCGCTCTCCATGCTCCTCCAGCCACAAGTTTTAAATTAACCCAAGTAAAAGGATATGTCAACATACTCTAATAAATTCCATGTCTCCTACTCTGCGATTACTCAAAATCAGCCATTTCATAATGTGATACAAAACATTCAGATAAAAGACTGATCTAAATGTGCAATAGAAAAAAAATTTGCAATAGGAAAACCCGTCACATACACGTTGCTCAAGAATCATTAAGAATGATTTCATGCTGCTTTCCCAGCTATTTAGATTTTGAATTTCTCAATTTCGCTAATAAATGAGAAAGTTACGAACATTTTAATGAGACTATTTTTATACTGGTCTTTCACAGTCTAAACAAACAATCTCCCTCTTTGCAGCAATAATTCGTCTTGATTGCACTTTGTTGTAACCCCGAGGCTTCATGCAAAAGCTACACAAAAGCATAGAGACTTTCAATGGTCCTGGTTATCTGTTTCCGTTCATCTATATAGTCTTCGATTTTGTAAACATCAGAATTCTTTCCATATTCAATAATACTTTTAGCATAGTGTATTCTTCAAAATTGTGGAATATTTCAATTACTAGAATTATGCAACATACTCCAATATGATCATCAGGGACCACATTCTCCACAAAAGATTAGCGGACCGTATTTGTTTCTACTTGGAATCGCCATTAGGAAAGAATAATCATTGTAAAGCCAAAATATAAAAGGTCTACAATCACACATCGCTCATTGAACGCTTTGAAGCCCCTTCTCCTTATTCTTGATCTTGAGCCGTCTGAAGCTGTTCTTCGTGGATGTTTTGGGCTTACCTTCAACAGCAAACACTTTGTAAGAAGCCACTTGTCTCTTACGTTTCATCTTCGGGTCGTTGTGCAGGGCAAAACCATTATGTTTGCATTTCCCATTGAAATTGTATGCTGTCTCAGACCCACCAAAGGAAGTATACGAAATAGGAATTTATAAAGGTGATCTGCAAATATTCGTTAACAGAAGTAAAGACTACTTTATATATGATGCGCTATACATTAGTCTGCTTCTGAATATAAATGGGTTCCAAATCAAGGAAGCTTTAGCTATAGAATAAATACTCAAAAATGAATTTTCTCTTTCTTATATACTATATTCTTAGCCTGCTGATCATTCTTCTTTCTACCTTCTTCTCTCCTTACAACAACTTCTCTTGGATGAGAGGTCTTTTTCCTCTGTCCTTCCTCTCTCTTCTCCCTTTCTGTGTTCTGCTCTCTCTCTCTTTCTCCTCCTTCTACGTACTCTCCTGTCGTCCTCTTTTAACAATTTTCACTTTTATTGGATTTTCTTTATTTGGCTATATTTTTGTTTTTGAAAACCTCCTTCAAACCTCCACGCCCAACTAATACAGTTTTCAATTTGTAACAATTTAGGTTGAAAATATTTCAACCACTCTCCATTATTCCCTCAACAGCCCCAACTTTTTCTTTTTACTTTTTATTTTCTTTTTACTTTTATTTTTTTACATTTTCTCCTTAATTTCAACCTTTTAGAGGAAATTAATTTTGAAATTTGTTTATGATGCTCCTGCATCACTACTTGATTAGTATTCATTCTACCAACACCATTCCTTTATTAGCTTAGACCTTTTTATCACATTAGTGTTGTTTTTTTGGTCTCCATTGCCAAGACCTCATTAGAAATATTTTGACTAAAGATTTTCCTAGATCATCGGTACTCTTTTCAAACTTCATAAAGTACTTAACCTTAATTAGTGCCTAATCCAATTAGCTCTCAAATAATTCACTTTGTTACATACTTGCATTCTTCTTCTTTAGGCTTACAATCATTGGAGTCTCCATGCGTTTGACTATTTCCTCTTGTTCCTTAGATTTATTGCTCAGTCTAACTTTAAACAAGTTAATTTATGCCTCATTGTATTTGACAAGAGAACTCATCACCCTATTCTTCTTTTTCACCATCATCAATTTTTCTAGATTATTCATCAACTCAACCTTAAAGTCCACCTCCTCTTCTTCATCTAAATCATCAACAACACCTCCATTCCATATGGACTCTTCTTCATTTGAATAACTTTATTCCTTAGTAATAAATAGTATTTCATTGACATTAGGACCATAACCTTCATGGTCACTCTCATAATCACTTCTCTCACTGTCATCAAATGAGTTGAAATCTTCCTTGGTGTAAAAGATTCTTTTATTCTTGAAACATTTCTTCTTATCATCATACTTTCTAAATATTTTCTTGTGCTTATCATACCTATAAGACTTATTTTCATCATCATGACCTTCATCATTCTCTTCATCATATTTTTGTTTATGCTTATGAGGTCACTTGTTAGGAAAGTGTCCAATATCTCCACAATTAAAGAACTTGAAGGGTAGCTTCCCCTTATATTTACCTGAACCTATTTTCAATTTTATTGAAAACATATCAATCAACTCATCATCATCAATATCAAAATAATCATTGCCTTTGACTTTCTTACCTTGTATCTTCTTCCATTTTTACTTAATTTCTACCATGAATGCATGTTCCTTCTTTTTATATCTTCTTTCACTTGTTCTCATCTCATACCCTATTAGGGTACCATGAAGTCAATCCATCTCTATCTTGTCTAGATCTTACACCTCTTCAATAGTAGACACTTTAGAATCAAAATTGGGATTTATATATCTTAAAACATTTTGAACAAGAGTAGAATCTTTCAATTCTTCACCTAGGCCTCTTATGATGTTTACCACTTCATCAACCCTCAACAAGTAGGCTGCAATGGTCTCATATTCATTCATCCTTAGGATTTCAAACTATCTTATATGAGTTTTCAACTTAGCCAACTTGATCCTATAGTCTCCCACATGAATAATATTCAACTTTCCCCACATTTATTTATCAGACTTATAGTGTAACACCTTCACAAGTTATGCATTTGATATACCACACATAATACCATTCATTGCTTTTGAATTGTTGTCACTAATCTTCTTACCTACTATATCTATAGGAGGAATAGGAGGTGCAGTATATCAATCCAAAATTGATTTAAGTACATCATAACCTTAAGAAATCAAATATATCCTCATTATAACACTCTAAAAATCATAATTAGATCCATTAAATAGTGGAGCCTTGCTTGTAGAGAAACCACCTTATGCTTGATTATCCATTTTCACTTTATTAGGATCTCCTTTAGGATATTAGGCCTCCTTTAAAGGACTTGATTTGATACCAAATTTTGGAAGTACATATACTAAGGAAGGTGGGATGAATCATTTGCCTTAAAATAATCCTTTAATTTCACTTATCATCCATGAAACCTTCATTCACATACATACATTAACCAATGCATAAACAAGCATCTATAAAATCAAACAACGTAAGAAGACATAAGATATGTGAAAAATAATCATGGGGAATAAAAAATCTAAAACATAGATTTTAATATAGTATTATAATAAATGAATCAATATTTAGTGATGCACCAACCCCTCAATGAGCACCAACCCCTCACTAATCAATCACCAACTCAACTAGTCCTTTTTCAAGCACCAACTTGTAAGGAGGAACTAACCCCATATATAACTCAGAAAAAAATTAGATACCTTGAACCTATGATCACATTTGGATAATTTTTTTTCAATCAACTGAATATGACCACCTTATTTTTCTCTTCTCACTTTTCTATCTCTCTCAAATAGTCTATTTGGCCTTCTCACTCAACTAACCCTTTCTTTGGAAATATTAGGTCATATGACCTTGATCATCACCTGTAGAATTATTTTTATATATTAATTAAATATTAAACACACATATCAAATTTTATTCAATCCATATACATATTTTTCAAACCTCTATGTCATTCATTTTTCACCTCAATATTCTAATTATTCAAATTAGGCCTATTAGACCTTCTCTTTATACTTGACTCTTGCTCTTACCCATCTTGGTCAAAAACAAATTTAATACTTGGATAATATTTTGAATATATAAAAAAACACATTTCATATGTGAAATACCCACTACATATGTCAATCACCACCCATAAGGATCAATACAACTATTAGGCCTAATAGAGACCTAATGCAATTAGGCCTTCTCAAAGCACACGTTTAACCTTGACCACTTGGAACACTTTTAACCTCCAAAAATGGATTAAAAAATTCAAACATGTTTAAATTAGACACATTAAAATTTATAATTATGTACCCAAAATCATTTGTCTCATTTCACTCCTTGAACCACACAATTAGTTCTACTCATATTAGGCATTCTCACTACCAAAAAGTCTATCTTAAAAATATGAGGCATACATTAAACTTTTCCAAAAAAATAAAAAAATAAAACACATTTTTATAACCTATTTTACCTAAGGATCATCACAAATTCCATTATATTTCACCACATATGGTAAATGACCTCAAACTGATCATCTTCATATCTCACTTTGAACTGCACATAGGCTGAAAAAACCCAGTTAAGAACCTTTGACTTTTCACACCTTCATAGGATTTTATCATACATAAAAATAATTTAAAAATAATATATGAGACCTATAAAATAAATTAATATTCATTTATTTATTCAAATCTATGAAAAAATACTCAAGAAAACCATTCTCACACAAAAAAATTGCTTGTAGTTCCAAAAACATAGTCATGGAAATCAAGATTTAGAACACCTGTGTGAACACTTTTATTAGAAAAAAATAGTTTTATATGTTAATTAAGAATTAATATACCATATTTAAATATATATATATATATATTTATATATATATTACATTATTAATTATAAATATTTGTCTTGTAGACTAATCTCATGTATTTACCCTATATAGGCCTCACTATGTCAGACAGGTCACTTTGAGAACAAATTTTTGCTTGTATATGAGAATCTTCAAATATTATATTCAAGGGTAAAATGTGATATATTTATTTAATAATAAATCAATGTATTTTCATCCATCCTTAATCCACTTCAAACCACCCCTAATCTCATTCTCATTTCTTCTTAGTTTTCTCACTATCTTCTTCATTAGGCCTATTTAACGATAGATCAAATTCCATGACCAATTTATCATATTTAAGGTCTAAAACCTAATAAAAAATGTAAATAATCACAAAATAAAATTCTCATACATCATCCTCAAATTTTTTACCTGCTTTCACCTGGTCAACCCTACCTACTATATCAAAAATATGAGAAAAAGGGGTTTCCTATAGCTTCCACTCACTCTTTTGATAGAACAATTCCACATGGATGTACCTTAGAGAGTTTAATACAACCTATAATCATAATAATAGGTAAAAAAAACCATTATGATTCATTTACAACAATATATTTTATATTAGATCATTATGAGGGTTTTAGGAGGGTTTAGACTGCCTTCTATTCTTAGCAATTGTTCATAAAGGATTAAACTTAAAATACAAAAATAATGTCATTAAATTTAATATATGAACCTTACACAACTACCATGATTTGATTGGATTCTCATTCAAAGGTTTCCTGTGCCTATGAGCATAATAAAATCCTTCTCGGGTTTGCAAAACCTTATTCTATGCACACAAAAAACCTCAACACCAATTTTGATGCTTTCTCCTTTAGACTTTAACCTTAGACTTGGTAAAAAAAAATTATACAACCTATCACACATATGAAAATTATCTTAATATCATTTACACCTTGGTAAATGAGCTTGACCCCTCATTAGGCCACACTTGGTATCTTTGCACATTAGGCCTAAATATGTAAACCATATTTAGACCTTGAACACACATTGAAACCTATTTTACTACTTATCAACACCTCAATATCACATCATATGACCTCATTCCATACTCACACATAGACAATAGTATTCTCATAATCCTTATATTGCTCACCTCAACATAATACCAGACCTATGCCTTCTCACTAGGTTTCTTTATATAAGGACTAAGCCTCAAGACACCTAGTATTCAATGATTTGAAATCAAACAGGATAAATTTTAATGATATCAACAAAGACCATTATTCAATAAATATTATCTAAAGACAAAACTACTCTCAATAGGATCATGAGCTTCTCACATCATAACATTATGCTAAGACGTCATACAAAACTCAAAGATTGTTAAACCATGCTCATGATATGATAATGTTCCTCAAAAATAGTGATAAATAGTATTATTACCTTGTATCTTGAGATTGAAACATGTTATCAACCTTATAAGAGTTACTAGGTTGCCTCCAAATTCTCTCTTTATATATAAATCCTTCACATACCACATCACCATGCATGACATCAACTTTGACAATAATGACATCCATATTAATATTGACATCAATGAAAACATCAGTGCCACAACACTAACAACAAAAACATACCTCAAAAATCTACCCTTTGTCATTAATGGAAAAAACACTAACATAGTTGATCATTCTCATCTCCCTAAGCTGGATCATCTTCAAACTTTCATTTCTTCCAAAGTGTAACTTTATCCCCCTTTTAAATTAATGAAAAAAGGTGATCTTCTTGGCAAATATCTAATCCTTTGACTTGGAACAACACACCTTTTATCTCTAAACAAACTCATTATCTCTTTTTGACAAAAACTCAACATAGATCAGGCTCACATACCTACTCTTGGAGCATGATTGGCTCCCCTTGTCTCCATGAGATATTTAGACACTATTATGATTATGACATGGTTTTATCAAGTCATCATAAAAACTCTTTGTGACTCATATATTATGATCACACCTCTAGTATACTATTGATTGAACCCTGGATCTGAATGTCAACAAAGAACACAAAGCTCCCTCTAAGACCAAGCATCCTTCATGCTTCTGTTTACTATCTAAGTTCTTCCATGAAGCCTAATGGAATCAACTCTTCTCTCTTGGGTAATAAAACAATATAAACTTAGGATATTCTTATATATCCATGTCATTTCAAGATTAAACTCTCTTCATGATCATCTTAGGCTTGAATTATTCAATCTCCATTTGAACACAAAATTTCCATGGTTTATTTATCTTGATTTATTCATCAAAAATATAAGATGATAGGGAGGATTATTATCACTCTTTTTCATTTGAAATATGCCACATAATTAGAAATAGTCCACTTGGACTTACATTATTCACTTTAGATACCTTTATTTCCACTCAGTGTCTTGTCTTCTTTCTTGCACTCTAAGAGCCTCAACTTTTTTGATTTGACTTGAGAATCCATGCTTAGAGAACTTTGCAATATGAATAAACTTTATACAATATAAACATGCTATTATTTTTTATGGAAGCACACCATGATCCATAACTCTTGATTGATGACTCTTCTCATAGTTCTAAGCATATTCATTCTTGGAGGGCCTTATACAATGTCTTGGTCTATGACCAAATTGGTTACATGAATAAAATAACCATTGAAAGGGTTAGCATACCTTATAGTATTATATATCCTAATAGGATTAGTCTTAATTCTACCAACACCATCATTCTTTGATTGACCATTGACCTTACTCATCACATTAGTGTTCTTATTTTGGTCTCTATTGAAACCAAGACCTATTTTATCATTAGCAGTCTTTTTACTACTCAAGATGTTGTCTAGATCATTGGTACTCTTTTCAAATTTAAAAAAGGATTTAACCTTAATTAATGCCTAATCCAACTTAGCTCTCAAGGAATCCACTTTAGTTACATACCTTCCACATTCTTCTTCTTTAGACTTTAGGCTTGCAATCACAATTTTAATTTGAGTCTCCACGTATTTGATTATTTCCTCTTATTCCTTGGAGTTGTTACTCAGTCTAACTTCAAACAAATTAATTTTATCCTCATACTCTTTGACAAGATACCTCATCACCCTATTCTTCTTCTTCACCATCTTTAATTCTTCTAGAGTATTCATAATCTCAACTTAAAATTCCACCTCCTCTTCTTCATCTGAATCACCAACAACACCTCCAATCCATATGGACTCTTCTTGATTTGAACAACTTTATTCCTCAATAATGAAGAGTAATTAATTTGACATTAGGACCATCACCTTCATGGTCACTCTCAAAATGAGTTGAAATCTTCCTTGGTGTAAAAGCTTCTTTTGTTCTTGAAAAAATTCTTATTATCATCATACTTTCTAAAGCTTTTCTTGCTCTTATCAGACCTATAAGACTTATTGTCATCATCATGACCTTCATCATGTTATTAATCATATTTTGCCTTATGTTTATGAGTTCACTTGTTATAAAAATGTCCAATCTCTCCATAATTAAAGAACTTGAAGGGTAACTTATCCTTATATTTACCTAAACCTATTTTCAATTTTTTTGCAAACATATCAATCAACTCATCATCATTTATATCAAAATAATCATTGTCTTTGACTTTCTTACCTTGTATATTCTTCTCTTTTGACTTCATTTCTACCATGAATTTATCTTCCTTCATTTTAGGTCTTCCTTCACTTGTCCTCATCTCATATCCTGTTAGGATACCATAAACTCCATCCATCTCTATCTTGTATAGATCTTTCATCTCTTCAATAATAGAAACTTTAGAATCAAACTTGGGATTTAGATATCTTTAAAAAAATTAAAAATAGTAGACTCTTTAAGTTATTCACCTAGGCCTCTTATGATGTTTACCACTTCATCAACCCTCAACAAGTAGGCTAAAATGGTCTCATATTCATTCATCCTTAGGATTTCAAACTATATTCTATGAGTTTTCAACTTAACTAACTTGACCTTCAAGTCTCCCTCATGAATAGTCTTCAACTTGCCCCACATTTCTTTATCAGAATTATGGTTTATCACCTTCACAAGTTCTACATTTGATAGGCCACACATAACACCATTCATTGCTTTTGAATTGTTATCACTAACCTTCTTACCTATTGTATCTATAAGAGGAATAGGAGTTGTAGTATATAAATCCAAAATTTATTGAAAAACATAATGAAATTGAGACATCAAATATTTACTTGTTATAACACTCTAAAAATCATAATTGGATCCATTAAACAATGAAGCCTTGCTTGTAGAGAAACCACCTTATCTTTGATTGTCCATCTTTGCTTGATTAAGATCTCTTTTACGCTGTTAGGCCTCATTAAAAAGACTTGATCTAATGAAAAATGTTTGAAGTATGACTAATGATGATGGGGTTGAATAATTTTCCTTAAAACAATCCTTGAATTTCACTTATCATTCATGAAACATTCATTCACATATATATATTAACCAATGCATAAACAAGCATCTATAAAAGAAAATAGCATAAGAACACATGAGATATGTGGGAAAACATCATGAGGGATAAAAACAACTAAAACATATATTTTAATATAGTATTATAATAAATTAATTAATATTTAGTGAGGCATTAACCACTCGAGGATCACCAACTGTTCACTAGTCAGGTACCAACTCAACTAGTCCTTTATCAAGCACCAACTTGCAAGGAGGAACCAACCCCATAGATAAATTAAAAAGCTTATATAACTTTAAAATTTTATAAATTTTGGATAATTTTTTATCACTAAACTTAACATGACCACCTTATTTTTATCTTCTCACTTTTTTATCTCTCAAACAATCTATTAGGCCTTCTCATTTAACTAACCCTTTCTTCGACAAAATTAGGTCATATGAACTTGCTCATCAACTATATAATTAATGTTATATATTAATTAAATATTCACCACACATATATAATGGTATTAAATCCATATACCTTATTTACAAACCTCTATGGCATTAATGTTTCACCTCAATATTCTAATTAGTCAAATTAGGCCTATTAAACCTTCTCTTTATACTTGACTCTTGTTGTCACCCATCTTGGTCAGAAAAAAACATTTTAATAATTGGATCATAATTTTAATATATAAAAAAACACATATCATAGGTGAAAAAACCACTAAATATTTCGGTCACCTCCTATAAGGATCAATACAACCATTAGGCCTAATAGAGACCTAATGCAATTAGGCCTTCTCAAAGCACACGTTTAACCTTGACCACTTGGAACACTTTGAGCCTCCAAAAATGGATAAAATATTTTTAAAATGTTTAAATTATACCCGTTAAAATTTTTCCTTATGTTCCCAACATCATTTATCTCATTTCACTCATTGAACCACACAATTAGGTATACTCATAATTAGGCCTTCTCACTGCCAGAAAGTCTGTCTTACAAATATGAAGCATAAATTCAACTTTGACACATAAAAAAAACATAAATAAAATTTATATAAAATAAATGACCTCATGTTCATCACCAAGTCCATTATATTTCACCACATAGGGCAAAGGACCTCAAACTAATCATCTTCATATGCTCACTTTGAACTGCACATAGGCTTCAAAAACCTAGTTAACAACCTTTGAATTTTCACACCTTCATAGGAATTTATCATGCATAATAATACATTGAAAATAAAATATGAAACTTATATAAAAAATTCATGTTAATTTTATTATTCAAATCTATATAAAAAGACTTAGGAAAACCATTCTCATTTACACATAGAAAATGGCATATAGTTTCAAAAACATAGTCATGGAAACCAAGATTTAGAACACATGTGTGAATAATTTTATTAAATTAAAATATTTTTTTATGATCCTTAATCATAATTATAAAATATTTAAAAATATTTATTACATGTTTCAATATAAATATTGGTTTTACATACTAATCTTATGTCTTTACCCTATATATGCCTCACTATGTTAGATAGGTCACTTTGAGAATAACTTTTTGCTTGTATATGAGCATATTAAAATATTATATTCAAGGATAAAATGTGATATATATATTTAATAATAAATCTATGTATTTTTATCCATCCCTAATCCAATTCAAACCATCCCTAATCTCATTCTCACTTCCTCCTAGTTTTCTCACTATCTTCCTCATTAGGCCTATTTAGCAATATGTCAACTTCCATGACCGATTTAGCATATTTAAGGTCTAAAAATTTTTTAAAAAAAATTAAATGGGAAAAAATAAAAGTATCATACATCATCCTCCAATCATTTACCTACTTTGACCTGGTCAAACCTACCTACTACATCAAAAATCTGAGAAAAAGGGGTTTCTTATAGCTTCCACTCACTTTTTTGATATACCAATGCAACATGAAGGTACCTTGGAGAGTTTAATATAAATAAAAATCATAATAATATGTAAAAAAATTCATTATGAGTCATTTACAATAATATATTTCATATCAGGTCATTATGAAGGTTTTAAGAGGGTTTAGACTGCCTTCCATTCTTAGCAATTGTTCATAAAGTATTGACCCTAAAATCCAAAAATAATGCCATGAAATTCTAGGACCCTTCAAAAACTACCATGAGAAAGTGCCAATGAGCATAATAAAATATTTCTCAGGTCTGAAAAACCTCATTCCATGCACATAAAAAACCTCAACACCAATTTTCATGCTTTTTCCTTTAGACATCAACCTTAGACTTGGTAAAAAAAATTATAAAACCTATCAAACATATGAAAATCCTCTTAAAATAATTTTCTCCTTGGTAAATTAACTTGGCCCCTCATTAGGCCACATTAGGTCTCTTTGCACATTAAGCCTAAATTTGTAAGCCATATTTAGACCTTGAGCACACATTGAAATCTCTTTTACTACTTCTCAACACCTAATTATCAATTAATATGACCTAATTACATGCTTACACCCAACCAATCTTCTTCTCATAATCCTTATATTTCTCACCTCAACATGCTACCAGACATATGCCTTCTCACTAGGTCTATTCATACAAGGACTAAGCCTCAAAACACCTAGTATTCAATAATTTAAACTAAAACAAGCTAAATTTCAATGATATCAACCAAGACCATTATTCAATAATATTATTTGAAGACAAGACTCTATCAATAGGATCATGAGCTTGTCACATCACAACATTTTGCCATGACCTCATACAAAACTCAAAGACTGTTAAACCATGCTCATGATTTGATAATATTCCTCAAAACTAGTGCTCAAAAGTATGATTAACTTGTTTATTAACTTGAAACATGTCATCAACCTCAAAATATTTACCAAGTTGCCTAAAATTCTCTCTCAATAGAGAGGCAATAGGTTTCCTTCAAATTCTCTCTTTTCATAAGACTCCTTGTCACATACCACTTCACCATACATGACATAAACTTTAACTTTGATATTAATGACCTCTATATTGATCTTGACATCAATGACAACATAAATTCCACAAAAGTAACAAAAGTAACATACCTCAATAATTTATATATTATAAAACCATTACACATATTGATACCACACAAACTTTTATAGACCATATTGAGCCAATCTACTATAGTAGATGGTTCAAATTTTGGTATGGTCGAGGTGATCAAATCACTCAATATTTCTAAGTTTTTAGGTTAGATATAACCATCTAGCCTATATTCACTTTAAATATTTATCCTATTTTCATTTTCAAAACCTTATAATGATACATATTTTTCAAAATAACTTGCTAATAGGTAAGATGGTTACATCGACATACATGTTTACTCCTAAACCTTGATATTTGATTTCAATCTATTTTAATTCATATTATATGCACTCAATTTACACTGTAAAATGCTCTTGGTTACAAGTTAGTCACCAACAAATCACTCAAATTGAACTCAAGCAAAGACAAAGTGTGCATACACATCTAAGTACTTATTCATTCCTTTAAACTAGAAATTTCATTACTAGATTAAAGGGGGAGAAATTTAGATGATATTTTGTGATTATGTAGCACCTCAATCTTGTACACTTGGAAAAATCATACCTTAGCTATTCCTCTTGGTTTTACACTCTCTTTTTTTTATAAGCCTCCCATCTATTTTATAGTGTGACCCTTGGCCTATCTCTTAGTTTGACTAGTCTTATATTGATGACATAGGCATTTTATCTTACCTAAAATTCTCTCAATGTACTTATCTTACACTTGTGTAAGTTATGATCCTGTACCTTTTTTTTAACTCCCTGGACACTAACGTTTGGGACAAATAGTAGTGTTGACATTATTTTATTACCATTATGTAAGTGTTCAGTTCCCTAAAGTCATCTAATTTTCAAATGAAATGTATTATAATGGTTATTCTAAGTGATTTAATGTGTTTATTACTCCAAAGGGATTGATATAAATACAATATCAACCCTCATTCATTCCTCACCTACGAAACTAAAAAAGACCAAAGAGACAAAAAAACTTATTAAAAAGTACTTTATTATGCATCTAATTGATAAAAGTTTAAATATTTACAAACAAATCATAGGGATTGCACATCTATAGTTCTGAAGTACTAAAGGAGAAGCACAAAAGCCTAATTTTTCAAATTACAAGATAGGTCACTTTTGTACTTGCTTTACACACATTACATGATTCACACACATGTCAATAGTAGGGGAGAACTACATAAATTTGAGGCCCTCTTCAGAGTATTAGCTATGTAGGTAATGTGCTTTGATAATGGGGTCATTATATTAAGATCAACACTATGTGCCCACTAACCCATTTTTACCCAAGGTCACATTGAAGATGTAAAGGTATTGTTTTGCCATTTCATAAGGAGTGAATGCCCATGACCCAGATCTAAATATACCAGAGTGAAGGTGAATCTAAAAACAAAAGAATCTAGGTGGTCATATCTTATTTCATTAAATACTCCATATAGGACACTATTATTAGACTCAGATAATAGTGTCGATGTAACCATCCAAGGTTGACACAACTATCCAAATAGCTAGAGGCACCAAATCTAGAATCTAAAAATTATTCCAAAACTATCTTCCTACCCACTTTCATCCTATTCTATATCTAGAACTACATTAGCATCAGAACAAGCTAAGTACTTCTCTTCTTTGTCATTTCTATATCTATCATAGTTATACTTTCCATATTTAGAATATCTCATCACAATAAATTCAGTGTATGGTTACATCTAAGTTTAACATTTAATTGCCCTGATATAGATCTAAATATCACCCTTGATCTATTTCATTTATATATTCTTAATCTTAAGATTAAAGTGAAAATGTACAAAAAAAATTCATTTTAGGGTTAAACAATGGATTTCCTAATATCACTTATGTTAGGCAAATTTGGGTCCTTCTTCTAGACACTAAAACGATGCCTACTCTAAGAGGGATTATTAAATTTAATCTCAAACACCAAATGGGCACATTAGATTATAGGCTAAGTGGACATTTTAATATGATGTCATATCTACTGGATGAAGTCACCAATATAGTCACTCCTACTAGGGAAGAACCATGAGAACCTTCATTACAATACCTTAAAAATCAAATATGTGATGACCATAAAATCTTTCACATATACATATTTATAAAATAGATTAAATTATATCAAACATCTTATATCCTACATTATGTAGGTCTATAAGTGATCAACATATGCCTAGAGTATCATACCATAATAAAATGTCGATTGATAAAATGGGAGATTACTTTCTCTATCTTAATCATACAGTGATTAGAATTTAAGCACATTTAAAGCCCTATTTCTATTTTCTCCCTACATCTGGGACAAGTTAGGTAAACAATAAATAGCCACCCAACTTTTTAATAGTGTGGACTAAATTTGAAATCAACCAAGCTAGGGGTTATCCATAAAAACCATCTCAGTCTAGGAAGGAAATAGTACACACATTGGGATTAACTTCATAAAAAATCCAAGTATAAAAATCAATTAACCTAACAAGGATTGAGTTTAGACAATGGGATCCAAGATAAGTAATTACTAAAACTCTTAAAAAATATGGTAATATAACTAGGATTAGGTATGGGCATCATATATACATAAATGATCCAATATTTTTGAATGCATATGATGAATAAAATTTATATAAGAGGATGCATTTAGTAAAAAATGCCTATGAAAGTTTCATTGAGAATATAATATGATCCTACCAATAATTCATAAGATGATAAGGAAATAGAGAAGGATGAGGAGTCTCCTCTAGTATAAAAAGATACATATTTAGATATATATCAACAAATAAGGACTAAAATCTTCATAGGTCTCCAAATTCCACTCCTCTATCCCTCTCAATAGATATGGGGACACCTTTGATTCATAGGAGATCCATTAAGCCTACCTCAAAAGCTCCAAAGGCCCAACCAACAAAGGTACCTTAGGTAATCATTCCTTGTGTTTATCCAAAAAATCTAATTAGTAATTATCCTCGTCCAATAGTTACTTATAATATAAAATCAATGACTCTTCTGACCACTTTACAAGCTTCAAATATCATAAGAGTGGAGGAAATATCACCAGATTATGTAGGTGTGCCATTACATCCTTTGTATACTAATTTGGAGAGGAACTTGAAGAAGAGGATGAATTATTATAATAAAAGAGGCTAGATATTATTAGAGAGTATTCAATGTAATAATAAATTGAGGATCATCCTCCTATCCATCCACTTCCTTCTCTAGGTTTTGATGAGTCACAAGAAGTTAATGTTACAAGAATAAGGTCCGTAATTACTCAATAATCTATCATGGAAATTAGTCCCAAGGAATACCTTGATATTAATATGGTTTATACAATAGTTTACACTAATTTTATGATTGGAACTTCCACATACACTCTATCAATTTTAGAGGAAATTGTGAACTAGAATTTAGCTGTTCCTATTATAGTATATCTAAGGACAAGTGTTCTTTTTGATAATGTTTTAATGAAGGCAAGTTATGAAGTTTCACATTATTTTATTTCTTCCATTCCTATTAATACTATCACAACATGAATTTATTATGCATTAATTACAGAATTTTTTCAAGCATTGACCCAAGCCCCCTTGATTTCCACTACTAGCCAAGAAACCACAAGAACTAGGGTCATTTTGCGGACATGCTATCCTATCCATTTTTAATACATAGTTGGTACAATAAAGACCTTTAAATTAGTTGGGGATGCACATTACATAGGCCAAAAAAATATAATCCCCAATAGTTTATGTTCATAAGTCTTAAAACCTAACCAAGTATATTATAAGGACTCCACTAATTAATATTACATGTTGGAGAAAGGCTTTTCCTACTTTTAATGAACCCCTTATAACCTCCACTCCATCTTCCATTATTAATATTACACCTTATATATTAAATTAAACCCAAATAAACCCTTCCTTTCCTAATTCCTTATATATATCCCAAACTACTAAGCAAACTCTAATGGTTCTCCCTCCATGGATACAACAATTTGAGGAAGAGAAATTGACAAGGCAAAATTTAGTTATCATTGAATAGATAAATGTTTCCATGTAGTTTTATAAAGTCAATAATACATTGAAAATGGTGATGAATATGATAGTAATGGTTGAGGGTAATCCTATCAAACTTGAAAAATAGGAGGAATCATTTTCATTGACAAAGAAAAGAAAAACAAAGCATTAAGATGTAGTTGAGTATGAAGAATATCCTATCTCAATGCTTGATAAAGTTGGAAGAATGATAAGTAAATGTTTATAGGATTATAGTAGTCCAAAAAGAGGCTAAAAGAGTATAATTTAATTGAGGCCCCAAAATATATAATTAAAAATGTATAAATATATGTTAGGACTCTCTATCACATCTTATGCTTCATCATATTATCAAGATCACTGTCTCAACCTCTATGGGTAAATGTGGTCAAATTTCATGAATAAATGAAATATTATAATCCCAAATTGAGCTTAATAGGCAAATAAACTTGACTAAAGGCATATCAACACTTAAATTTTCTACTATCACTTGATGTAACTCTAGTTCAAAATCATATAAGTAACAAGATGGCTTATTTGGTAGAATGGCATCAGGAAATGCAAGGGTTGATCCAACATTTTTCAAACCAAGAATATAAGACTATTAAATTTATCATATATGTAATTATAATAGGTTTTTATAAACCCCAAGGTAAATTAGTCACCAAACCCTTTGTTTAGAGTTTAATATGGATTGCAACCAATGACTTTAAAGCAAAAGTGGAGAGCACCACTTATAAAACCAATGATTAGGTGGTATATTTTATTAATTTTATATAGATAAGGTGTCCCAAATAGATATATTTAAAGCCTATTTTAAATCCTCCATGTATATATAAAATAATTTGGTGGACAAAATTCCAATACTATTAAAAAAAATTGTCATTGATTTTGAGAATATTGAGTTTAATTTTACAACAATCATGGGTGACTACAAAATGTTATAGGAATAAGGGGAGTTGGACACTTAATTTTAATCATCATCTTATAAATATTAAATTATGTATAGGTTTATGAGAAAATAATTAACTCCACCTTTCCTAGCTTTGAACTTGGTCACTGGTCTCATCTTGCATATACCTTGTTCTTTGCTCAACCTACAATCTTCAAAAACTATTCATCTCTACACTAGGCTTGTTAGCATTCTCTATCTGTGTACTAAAAATATTTGAGTAACGTATATCCCTAATCACAACCTTTATTATTATATCATTTATCCATTCATCTAGTTCTATTCACTTACACATCTCCTTGCACTTTACTCACTCATTAGTTTTCACTAGTTAATCTCCTCAATGCTTAAAACCTCAAATCTTGTTATTATCTCATATACACAATATAAAAACATATATAATATTTCTTGATCAAAACACACTTTCCTTAACCCATTTAAACCTCTCATTCTCTCTCCATCATCTACTGACATACTTCTTGTCCAATAGTGACCCTATCTCCTTATAGATTTTTTTTTCACAAATCCCCTTAGTATGAACATTATGAAAGTCATGTGAAATAACTAATCCAATATTTGGGAACCCTCTATATTATTACTTCTTAACCTTAAGTTTAATAACTTAAATAATTGTGAAATTACACCTTCCTTCATGACCACCTTGCCATTAGGCCTTCTAGCCCTCCAACACACCCATAGTGCTAGTTTCATTATGACTAAGTGAAATAGGGATCTATGACTGTATACAAAGGATTCTACATTTAGGTTGATTTTGAATTATATATTTGAAATTATACTTGAACTCAAACCATATAATATATCATTACAATAAGGATACTCTTCTACCGATCATCCCAAGTTGAAACTATGATATATTCTTGATACAAAGACTTCAAGAAACAACAAGATATTACCTTCTTTGGTTGTCACAAGCATGTAACAGGGTTTCATCTCCAAGAAATTTTATTTAAGGTATTATTTTTTGGGAATACATAAAATAGACATATGAAACTTATTATAATTGGATAAACCTTTAAATTATTGAACTGATGTTTTTTCTCACACCCACAGTCATCAACTCCATAAATCACTTGCTTGACTATAACCAATAGTTTCCTTCTCAAACTTGTAACCACACATAAATAGAGATATGTTCATGGCCTCAAGGGAATTTTATAGAAATATATGACTAATAAAAATCCAATCCTTTCATTAAATAGTAAATACACACAAAATTACTCTTTTTTATTCTTAGGAATCATCAATTGTTTACATTTTGTAGTCCATTCAAGGACTCTATCACTTTATTAAGGAGTATATAGACTTCTTATATTTGTTTCTTATCTATAATTATTAGATTTATCTCCTCTTTACTACTATATAACTACTCTCTCCACCTACCATACAAATTCTATTATCATCCAACATATACATTGGTTTTTGGGGTGGTTACAAAATAAGACTCTTTTCACCACCTTTTCTCAAGACATAACATTTTTACATGTAGTCACTTACATAGGACATTTTTTAAGACCACATCAAAACTTAAATAAATATTTGACATCCCATTAAACTCTTATGACCCTCTAAGACCTTATTCATTAATTTTAACCTTCGACATTACTTGAAATGCCACTTACAACCCTCACTAGGTCCTTTACCATTTTAAATGTTCTAATCATCACTTTTGGTGGGAAACACAAATAGGACCTCAAAAAATCAAAATAATAATTCCTAAAGACTCTATATTACCACAAAAGACAAAAAAATATTTTTAAAAAGTATATATCACTTCAACACTAAAATGTTCTTTATTTTCTATATGCTCCTGCATCATACTCCCCAGGAGGGAGAAAATTTGAATGGCAACACCACATTATTATTTATCTTTTTCCAATTGTCCTTTATTTGTATTTATTTTAGTCCTTAATATTTGTTTTTCTTAGCTCCATCTTTATCAATACTTTCCTGCCTAGTCTTCATTATTCCAGTCCTTACTTTCTTCTTCCACTTTTATCTCCTCAATTCTTTCTCAGTTGCAAATATCCTTGTTTCCATTTCATTCTCAGTCAAATCATGGTTTTCATACACATATTAATCCTTATATTAAGCTGAACCTATCCAAATATTATCTTCCACATGAATTATATGAGTGTCACGAGACCAAATTGCCTCTTCACTAACTCCTTGATCTTGTATGCTTGTTTTAGACTTCTTTTCAATTGTTTTTTTATCCATATCACTTTTTTCATACTCTTCCTTAAGCTTACCTTTTGAATTCACTTGTTGGAAACATGTTCCATGATATTTCTCATTCCTTTATTCCTATAACTTAGATACAATATCATCATATAAATTATTCATATTCCCACATTTTCTTGGATTCACTTTCTAACCCTTGTCTTGCTTGATCATGAGCTCTTGTAATTCATCTCCTTATTACTTCTTCTTACCTACACTATTCATATTATCCATGCTTAATTATTATTTTTCAATAGTTTTATTAGTGTCTTCATAGTTTTTATCCACTAGGCCATTAATCTTTTCCTTATTTAACTCCTCTTTGAGATCATTCATGAGCTTCTCATACTTCTCTTCACCTATATGTATCCCTTTTAGTGGAGTAAAGAACTTCTATAGCACTTCCAATTCCTATTTCAATGTAAGAGAATCTATATCTCCATCATCTTAATCAAATTTTAGACCATGTTGTTCTTCATCTTCTTCAAAATTTTGTTTTATACCAACATGTGTAGTCATTTTGTCTTCATGGTTTTCACTCATGTCTTCTTTGGGAGCTTCCTCTCTTTATTTAGTTGCAATGCTTGTCAAAACATCATGTAACTCTTCATATAACTCATCCTTAGCATGCTAAAAATATATATTTTTGATATTATTGACTTATACAACCTATTCTTTCCTTTTATCATATTCATGTTCTTTCATGGGTACTCTACTTGATCCATTTATCACAAGTTTTAAGGTCTCATTATTGACCTTTATATATATTTTATTTACACCTACATAAACACACTTAAAGACAACATTAGAATACAAAAAAAGAGACCAAAAATTCTCTATAAATGCCTCTTTCTTAGACATTCTCCTCTTTTTCATGTCTTCTCTCTCAAGTGCCTCTCTTGGCACTTCTCTCTCCATGTTTTCTTGAATGATAACTCTTTTATAAACTTCTCTATCATGTTTCTCTCTTGGAAATTATTTATCCCTCATGCCTATATGGGCTATACTCTCTTTGTTATTCATTTTCCTTAAGGTATTCATCTCATGTATTTTCTCTCTAATAAGTATCTCTATTGGCCACTTCACTCTCTTCCTCACATTATATCCAAGCCATTGTATTTCTTGATCCTTCATGATTTTCACCATGATCTCTATTGTCACTTATATTTGCACCCAATGAGGAGATAAAATAAGATTCTCCTCTTTAAAGTGAGATAATGGAACCACCTCAGGGCTATGGGTATCCCTATTATGAGGTGGATCTCTAGATTAGGGGATAGCTCCCCTTGATGCATCAATAAAGCTCATATCCTACTACTAACACTTTGGGGATGAAAAGGGATAGGGATAACATGAAAGTAAACCTAGTCTATAGGAGGTGATACACCAAAATATTTTATATAATCATACCCTTATCATGAGCTTAGAACTAAGGACAAGTTTCATATATACTTCATCAAAATGTCAATTTTCCCTCTCCCATCAATGCTTCAACATGGGGTCTTGGAGATAGCATAGGCTAGGAGGAACTAGATAATATGAATTCTAAGACACTCTATTGAGTAGCCTACTCACTACACCTGAAATCCACTTTGACAATTCTTGTTGACCTGCAAGAGAGAGATCACAAACACACAAGGTACTAAGGAGAGTAACATGTGAAGGTAAATGAAACTTACACTTGCATAAGACCAACAACCATCATGTACACTTAGTGAAATATTTGAATGAGGTAAAAAACTTATATTTATTTATTCAAGTCAAAAATATAGTGGGGCTTCACTGGGGCTTCACCATACCCAATTAGAGAGATCCCTTATAATATCCAAGAAGGCTCAATTTATAGAAGAAATGGGAAGAGATATAGAATGGAAGTCCAAGAGTCACTTGGACATGTGTCAAAACTATGAAGATAAGTTACAAATACATGATATAGAGGTATGGGTTGAGCCATGTCATGCCAAGAGTTACAAATGTCATCTCCAATCATCCAAGACCTGTAAAGAGGTCAAGAAACTCCTTTTCTATGCATAGAAAATTGCCTCTCATGATTGGCCTTCCAAAACTTCCCTAACTCTATAATTGATCAAGTTTGATGATAGATATTAGTAAGAGGGGTTACTAATAATTACTCACAAGCATTGGAGAGAATTCTGACCCTCCCTATTATTGTTTCCATGCATGATCATACTTGGTAGTTGAAAAATAGCTCTTTTCTCTTTACCTCTCACACTTGGCACCTAAAATATATTCAAAACTAAAATCTGATCCATAAAAGAAGAGGAATGGCATGTGTCCAAAGTGTTTATGGCATCAGTTACAAGAAATAATCCTTAAAAGGCTTTCCAAATGAAGATTCACCACTTTCTCTAAGTCTTCCTTAGTTGGCTCACTGGGCTGGCTAAAATGAGAGAGATGGTAGGCACACTTAGGAGTTGAGATACCTGATCTAATTATCATGTGGACTTATAAAAATTCCTAATATCTCCTCCAAAAGTGATTTGTTCTCCTAAAATTTTACCATGAATACACAACATAAAAAATGGTTAAAATAAAAAATATTTTGCCCTATTCCATATAGGTCCATACAATCTAATCCCATGGATCTGATCCTCATTGATTTGGAAACAACTTATCTTCAGTACTAATGGTCAAATTCATCCATCTAGATGCACTTTTAGGCTCATTTTCACCATCGGGTCCTAAAATAGGGTTTATACTGATAGAGTCTATAGTTGTACTAATGGAGTTTGTATCTTTTTTTATAGCTTCAAAATATCTAAAATATCCACACAAGCATGCACTAGTCAAGTGGAAATCATGGATAAGGTAAAAAATGCACATGACCCTCAATTTGGCTTTTAGGCTTAAGGGTTTTCTTCATGCATGACTGTAACCCTTCCTAGTTAGAGAATCTTGTTTGCTTCCAAAGATTATAGAAAGGTTTTTTAGATTGTGTTAGGTCCCCTTCATCTTATCCAATCATCACTTGAGATTTTCTTTCCCTCTGATCATCAATTTTACCATTTTCCTTAGAATTGTCATCTTCATGTATGCTAAAAGTGCCCCTAATCTAAGACAAAATAAAGAGGGTTTGCAATATTACCATTGGAAAATTAATGATTTTATGAACTTATCAAACCACCAAGGATGATTTTTACCAGTTTTTATCTCTTAAATACTCCATTTGATCCTCCAAATCCTTAAGTTTGTTAGGCAGACTTTTGAATAGGTAGAGTTTGAGGGTGAACAGGGTATAGGTTTGGTTTGGATATTTTAGGGGTTGATTTTAGTTTTTTTAGGACATATAGGTATCCTCCATGCCTAAAAATAACATATTACAACCATTTATAGTCTTATTTTCCCCTTAAACACCTTCCATGCTCTTGAAAACATGGATTAGGCCTATGACTACCTAGAAAGGGGAATTACTGCTCTAGACCTAACTATAGGTTACTTGGTCTTAGTTTTAGGCTTAAAGGACAAAATAAAAACCTTATTAATGTTTAAAATATCATTCATGTTTCCATCCATAATTTTACAAAGTCTAGGATCAACCTCACTCCTTTGTATCTATTCCCAAGACTAAGATACCTGCCTATTAAGGACTAAGACACTCCTAAAGTCCTGGTTATAGGTCTAAGTTCAAATTTTTTTTTTATGTTTTTGGACCTCCTCTTCATTTTTATTATGCCATAAAACCTTGATTTTATTTTAATTCACCTTATAAGCCTTCAAACTAGCATTACTTCCATTCCTAGGTTCTTAACTAGAATAAACTGCCTGATTGTGATAGTCATGGTTTTGCCCTATTTCGTACATTTTGGAAAGCATTAGGCCTTGTAGATTTTGTACCTAGGATTTAAATTGAGCTAATTTAATTCAATTTTCCTTCATTTAAACCAACTCCACCAAACTCTTGACATTTGCTACAAAGAAAACCTTTCTTTCAACTCACTATTTACCTCAGTTATATGTTGCAATGCACAGGCTTGTAGGTTGTTTAAGGCCATTTTAAACTTGTTCAAGGTGTGGTAGGGTCCATTGAAATTGATTTTAGACTCACATCACCTGATTTTAAGTAACAATTTCACCTTTAAACCTTCAAAACACCATGTATAAGTCAAACTAGATCACTGTCTAATATGTTGGTTGTAGATGTTCCCTCCCAGGCCTATATACAGATAGGGAGTTGCTTAGGAGGTCTCAAAACATCAAGATCTACCTTATCTTTGTCATCTTAGCTTAGGAATGCCATTTGAAATATTTTTAATGGTTCCAAATTAGTGTAATAGCTTATGATTATCAAATTGAAATGTAAAACCACTTTCCAATCAATGTCCTGTAGATATCACTACCCCTTTTTAGTGGGTTTATTGGCAAATTTGAGACCTTGAAACTCCATCCTCCACTTATCCTCTGATTCTCAAAATTGGCATAGTTTTTGTAGGTAGATAGGGATACAAGATGAAATAATAAAGGGTGTTCAAATATCATTTTTTCATGACATTTATTATCTCAAAAAACCTCTAGAGTCTCTGCTTGGTCCATTTTGGGACTAAGAACCCAATATGGTCTGATCACCATTTGAAGTAAAAAATTTACCTTGAATGGCATTTTTAGCTTCATTTATTGAAATAAATGAATCCATGGATATTATATGACCTCAAACATGAAATACATCATGTATTTCACTCTTTTGCAACTCCGTACAACTTCATAAAGCTCTTGTAGAAGCTTACTATAAGTGGCAAGGCAGTGAAAAAGAGAATAGGTGGGTAATTTGGCTTTGGAATGGTGGTTAATATAAAATATCACATGTTAATTTAATTAAATAACTATTGAAAATTATTCCAAACACAATAAACATCTTCATGAATCTCTTTCCATGTTCAAGAACACAGGTTACTCATCCATGGCTGCCAACTTGAGAAATAAGCACCATTTTGAAATCTCCCTCAAAGACATTAAAATAAGGAGTATTATAATATGAAAACAATATGTATATGGTATTATTATAACCTAAAAACATCTCATCAAACTCAAATATCTCCATTGATTCTTGAAAACAATAAATAGATGCAAACTTATACCCCTCTTGGAAGTAATTTCATAAAAAGATACCTAGAGTGTAATTAATTATTCATGAAGGAGGAACCACCAATATGAGAGTTCTTGTTATGGATGTGAAGTGTAATCAGATTAATATCCAATTTTATAATCATTCTTATTGAATCCACCTATACGGTCCATACCAAGTGCTTGAAGTTGTTCTTCCTTAGCTTGCCAAGTGAAAATGAAGAAAAACGAGTTATAGATGAAATTTTTTGTGCAATATTTTCAATAAAATTTTTTAAATGAACTTTGTGGAGGTTAAGATTCACACCACTATTTTTTCCAAGTGGCACACTTCACAAAATGTTGTACAAGTGTCCTTTTCTCTCTCTTTGGCTAATAAAATTGCCCTTTTTCTAAACAACCTACCATTTATTTAGTTATGTCATATTATTAATACTTATAAGGACACATGGGATATGAAATAATAATTTTTTAACTTGCATAAATCCCAAAAAACCCATACAAAGCATTAAATACACCATTTAAACCCTTCAAAATTACTTAGAATGATAAATGGACCTAGAAAATGCTTAACCAAAGCTAGTAAAACATCAATTGACACTAATTTACCTATGAAACACATTATGACAACATATTATACCCCCTTATATGCCTAAAAATGAATTTTTTTATGAGGGGAGCCCTATTTTGACATAAAAGTCAAAATTGGTCAACAATCTCTATCTTCTCAAAACTTTTCCCCAACTCTCTTCTCATCTCTTTCAATTCCTTTTCTATACATATTCTCTCTTTTTCTTCACCTTCTAGGTCTAATTAGACATATCTCTTATCAAGATTACCCACTTGCCTCTTAGACCACTCTTGTGTCTTCTTCTCTTTCTCTAGTTGCTTATATAGGATTGATCTTATCTCTTTTGAATCTCACTTGGAGTCTTCCTCTTTTGTCACTTGAATTTCAATTCTCTTTCTAATCTACCTTATATATATCTCTCTTGACTAGTTTAGAGTCCTTCACATGGGACTTAATGGCTTTAATTTATCTCTTCACTAATCTAAAATTTACCTATAATGACCTCAATAGGTCATAGATACACCACATTATTTTCCCATAATACCCATACAATGTCATTCTATGTAACCCTCATAGCATTCTTTACGAAACTCAAATGAACAATCTTTAATAACTAACTCAAAATAGAATTAACCAATAGCTTAACTTGATATGATAGCAAATGATGTAGAGGGTTAGGTGAAAATAATGAACTCTACCTTTCATGGATCTGAACTTGGTCATTGGTCTCATCTTGAATATACCTTATTCTTTACTCAACCTACAATATTAAAAAATCATTCATCTCTACAATAGGCTTATTATAATTCTGTATCTTCTCTCTATGTACTGAACATCTTTACATCATGTCTCTCCATCATCACATCCTCCATCAGTATGTCACTTATCCATTCATCTAGTTCCATTCACTTACCCAATTCCTTTCACTTTACTCACTCACTAGTTTACACTAGTTAATCTCCTTAAGGCTTAAAACTTCAAATCTTGTTATTGATATCATGTACATAATATGCCACCACAGAAAATATTTATTGATCACAACACACTTGACTTAATCCCTTTAAACCTCTCAATCACTCTCCATCATCCACTAACACATCTCAAGTCTAATAGTGACCTTATCTCCTTGTAGCCTTTTTTTCGTAAATCCCATTAGTATGAACATTATGAAAGTAATATGAAATGGATAATCCAATATTTATGCACCCTCTATATTTTTACTACTTCCCCAAAAGTTTCATAATGTAACTCCTTTTGAAAATACACCTTCTTTCATAACCACCTTGTTAATTAGGCAATCTAGCCCTCCAACATACCCATAGTGCTAGTTTTGTACTATACGGATGTATGACAACTCAAAACCTAAAAAATATTATAGATGGAATTAAATAACGACATATTGTGAAATTTTATAAAATTTCACCAGTTCATTCAATAGTTATAAGTCTTTGAAATATAAAACCCTAGCTCTTTGTTTTGATAGGCCTATATAGGTCGAGAGAGGTTTAAATGCTATATTTTTAATTTAAGAGTGTTTAAAACTATTATAATACCTTTATAATGTTTTTTTTGATAATATCCAAATCTATTAATAGTTATGGGTCCTTGATTAACCTTGTTAGAATTATAATAATGCAAACTGCAGAGCTTTGCATGTCCTTAAAGGGATTGTGTAACGGTTTTAGCAGTTTATATGCACTTTAAATTGTTTCCAATCACTAAATGGACTATTATTCAAAATTTATTCTCCTTCCAATCATACCAAGATTCAACTATCTTAATCCCCATTCACTTTCTCACACACCTACATTCCTTCTTTACCATATGATTGAGTGAAATAGGGGTCTCTAATTGTATACATATGATTCTACCTTTCGGTTTATTGTGAATTATATATTTTACATTATACTTGAAATCAGACCATAAATATATCATTAAAACAAGGATACTCTTCTAAAAATCATCCCAAGTAGAAACTATGATCTTCTTGATACAAGGACTTCAAGAAACAACAATATACTACCTTCATTGACTGTAACAGGGTTTCATCTCCAAGAACTTTTCTTTAAGGTCCTATCTTTTTTGTAATATATCAAATAGCCATATTAAACTTATTATTATTTGATAAACCTTTAAATTATTGAACCAATGCTATTTATCACACCCATAATCATCAACTCCATCAATTTCTTGCTTGATTGTAACCAATAGTCTCCTTCTCAAACTTGTAAGCACACACAAATATAGACATGATCATGGCCTTAAGGACCTTTCAGATCAATATATGAATGAGAACAATACAATCCTTTAATTAAATAGTAAACACACACAAAATGACTCTTCTTTATTCATATGAATAATCAATTATTTACATTTTGTAGTCCATTCATGGACTCTATCACCTTTTTGAGGAGTATACAAACTTCATATCTTTATTTCTTCTCTCTCCTTCTCAAAGCTCTCTCCTCTCTCCTACTTTCTCCACCTACCTTAAAACTTCTATTCTCATCCAACATCTATGTTAGTTTTTGGGGTGGTTACAAAATAAGACTCTTTTCACCACCTTTTCTCAAGACATGACATTTCTACATGTAGTCACCTACATAGGACATTTTTAAGACCACCTCACAACTTAACTAACTCTTTGACATCCCATTAGACTCTTATAACCACCTAAGACCTTACTTATTCATTTTACACCTTTGACATTACTTGAAACATCACTTACAACCCTAACTAGGTCCTTTACCATTTCAATTATTCAAATCATCATTTTTGGTGGGAAACACCAATAGGACCTCAAACACTCAAAATATTGACTCCTAAAGAATCTAGAGTACTAAAGAGTACCAAACAAGACTTTTAATAATTATATATCACTTTAACACTAAAATTTCTTTGTTTTCTAGATGCTCTGACAACATTAACCTTATACAACTAAGTATATGTTATTTGGATATACTATATTATATACTCCAATAGGAGCAATACTTGTACCACATCAACTATTGTGCCTCAATTTCCACCTTCAATAATGACTACCACCTCATTTCAAACTCCAGTGATAATGGTTATGCATGTTAATTTAGTGAGAGATTCCATGGTGACACTTTAATTCTTTGAGTTAAAATTTTATTTGTAGATCCAACTAATACATTATACAAGTCTTGATCTATTTTTATTAGCTATAACTTATTTTGTATGGAAATACTTTTGTGTTTATATTAATATTATATTTTATTCATGCACAACTTGCATGCATTTTAACATATAGTCATAATTTTTATGTTTTAAAATTAGACTGAGATTCAAGGATGAGGTGTTCCCATCCCAAGCTATAAGTACATGTTTTTTGAACATTGTAAGGGAGGAGAATTTTTATAATTAATACAAGCCAGGAAATGTTTTGATTGTTCCTTTAATTTTGTGTTAAAGTGTTGTCTCCTCTAAAAATGAAAGTGTCTTATGATATATTTATATTAAGTATAGCCTATAACATGTTTTGGGAATGTTTTCAATTACTCTAATTTCACAAGCTATGTGTTTCAGTATTCATTAATTATAAATCATACATATTACTAGTTAGGGACATAGGATATGCTATGAAATCTAATTCTAAAAAAATATTTGATTGTATTCAAAAATTATGTTACAACTATTTCCTTTTATGATTAATTGTGTCTCTGTGTATATTTTACTAACATAAATGTGCCTTAGATATTAGTTCTTGATATTTTCATGGACTAGGATAGAAAAGGCTTACTTGGAATGGTTTAGACCTTAATTGAGTCATAGAGCACTTTATTTTTTGCCTTACCCTTCCCTCCTTTTGATATTTTTTTTACAAAAAATCACTTTAGGTTATATCCACCCATTTATCCCAAGTATAAGCTAGACATATGTCATATTTGAACCATTCATGGTTAATAACCACTCTACTCATCACTATTCTACCACAAGGTTATTTATAAAAATAAGACCCTAAGCTTAGGCCTTGGAGTGAATTTTTCATTGATCCTAAAACATTATGGATATTCCCATAATAACCCTTGGTGTGCATGAAAAACACATCAATAGGTTTTCTTTGACACCATAAGGAGATATCATAATTTTTTATTGTTAATATTCACTTGAGTTGTATACACTAGATCCACGAATAATATTAACAAGGACTAACTCTGATTTTAATCTAATATTATTATCACCTTTATAGGTTAATCAGAGACATATATATCCCTAGGATATTTATCACCCATCCAAATTCACTAACCCAAGGGAATTAGCCTCACCACTTTATTATGGCCTGGTTAGCTGGTTCAACCATCATTGTAGCTAGTGTTGTCCATGATTTACCTAGGAATCAATATAAGTGCATTCCTTAATTATCTCCTATTGGGGGATAAACTAAAAAGGAACATATAAAATCCTTAAAGTTTTATTTAGGATTACTTAATGTAGATCATGAAGATTTTGTGTGTAAACTATTCCCATTCACATTGCAAATGTTACCTATCACTAGTTCATTAATATTTAAGAAAATTTGATTATGTCATTGAATCAATGTCATGAAACATTTATGGCATAATATGGACAATATATCATTCCCATCATAATATATCAACATTTTACTATCATGAGAAGGGAACCCAATGAACCAATTAGAGCCTTCAATTTAAGATTTCAAAATATATACACTTGTGTAGCTACTGCATATAGACCTGTTGCTTCCTTAACTCTTAAAATGTATAAAAATGACTTAGATCCTATGACTATAGTATTATTATGTAGAAATTAGAATATATATAACTTAAAATATGCCTATGTTGAAGCTATTAAAAATTATAGACAATTGAATTCTCAATTGTAAACCATACCCAATATTGATCCAGAATTACCTATCTAGAATCCCATTCTAAATGCCAACTAAAATGTCATGGCCAATAATTAAAACTAGGTTTTCACTTAGTTGCCTCTGACTCATGTTGTGTCAAACCAAAATCTAAGTTTTTTGAACAATCCTACACATGTCTAATCACTTTAATTAGAATCAATCTTTAGTTTTAATTAATGCCTCTAACACACAAAGGATAACTTATTCCACCAAATTTGAATTAGATGTCATCCAATCCGTGGTGCAAAAACTTAGAAATGAGTTTTTAATTATGCTGAAATGTTTGGGAAACATTGTAGGGGAATTGGCCAATAGGAATTTTAAATTCTAAGGATTAACAAACCATTCAATAGGTCAGGAAATAATCCAAATCCTCAGCCCAATAGATTGCTTGAGATGAATATTTGTGAGGCAGCCTTACCTATTCAGTGTAGAGTCCATAACATGGGTTGACATGGTGAACTATATTATAAAGAGTTATATATTACTTTTGAGAAATTTCAAAATGAGATGGAAATATATGAGGTGATCCCAAACTAACATCTATAACTAGTACCCCTAGTATCTTCAGTACCACCATGGTATTTGAGACCTATGATTTTCCATTCCCAATTGAGGATTAAAAATAAGATAAAAGATAACACATATGAGGGTAATTCATTTCATAAATTTCAAATTAATAAATAAAAAAGAGAAACAAGAATCAATAGCCTATCACAAATTTGCACCTCCAAACAATAATGTAGTCACTCCTTCTAATCCAAACTATTGTAATAATCCACCTCCTTCTATAAGGAATTATTATCAACATAAGCTAATAATAAAACTAGAAGTGGATATAATAAAGTAGAAGATATGAATAAAATTAAGGTAAATATTACTCTACATCAGTTAGCTCAGATTACACAATAGATAGAGCTTGTGTTGTTATCAAGGGTAAAGGGCAATAATATTTAGTATTATTTATAATAAAATTAAAATAGGTATATGATATGTCAAAAATAGAGTTAAATAGTCATAATAAAAGAATATTCATGCAAGAAGAGGAAAATCCTTTGCAGGTAATTTTACAAAGAAGAAGCAATCAGACCATTAGCTCAAATAAGTTATATCAATTTGGTCTCATTCATAGAGTTTTTAGTGTAGTATTCTTATTCTATTCTTATTTTATTTACCATCATTTATGATTGGTAGATTGAAAATATATTTAATTATCATGTTTATAGCTGAAAATTTATTTTGTTATTCTTACTACTAAGTTATGTCAATAATGGTCTAGATGCTCCAAAGAATGCATATCTCCTTCAATTATTCAATTTAGAGACGCCCATTAGAATATAATTCATTTCTATGGTAGTTAAGTTACACCATGGGACCATGTCCTTACAACATAGGTTACATAAAGCTCTACACAACCTACCATTTGTCCACTCTAGGTAAAGTTTTTGGGGTGATGAGCCAAGGCACAAATCTATATATGAAAATGAGGAAGAGAGGCTCAATTTTTAGAAAGATGGTATTTTTTTGGGGGTTTATATTACTATTGAGAGAATTTAAGAGACTCTTCATGTTGTTGATTTTGTTGAAATAAGCCCCAAAAAAAAATTGGAAATTACTATACATAGTACATAATAGAATTATGTGTAGATCCCACTATGCAACTTTACAATGCATGATGCATCATCATAGGTCTGCACAAGATGATTAAACAAAACATAAATTGATTGGGTTATAGAGACACTTAGGTAAGGATGAGCATCACTAGAAGATTCCATAGAAAAAAGGTTACCCAAAGGATGATACATTGTTTGAGGGGTATTAATGTGCATGTCCATACTAATAATCTTTAAACCTTATATAAGGCACTCATCTTCCCTATAGGACCACCCATGGATCCTCATCCCTATTTAAGTATTTGATTACCCTATACGGTTATGACTTGGTAACTCATGAGGCTAGAAGGTTTTGTTCATGCCATGGGTATCCTTAAATAAGGTTAGTGTCTAGTTTAGTTCAATAGACAAGATTAAAAACCCAAAGTAAATATTTAGTATAATAGATAATTATCTTACTTTCATTTTACTAAACATACAAATATGATGATAAGGGAATACCACAAAAAGTATGACATGTCATAAAAGAAGAATATAATCATCATACAAAGTTTTTTCTTATGTAAGTCTTACAATAATTTTAAACCAAGAAGAAGATGCCATTTGATTGCTACCAAGGTGATGCAACATAAAAATTTAAAACATATAACCTTTATGATGGCACAAGTGAAGACCAATTCTGATCCTACCCGTATTAGATCATTGTACCATGATCCATAGTCTTAGGGGTCATTTCACCCATATTCCTTCACTTGGAAAATACCACCATATCACCTTTAGCTCCATCATATAGAAAATGATTATCATGGGAATTAGATAACCATGTTCCTATTTTCCAACATGAACATTTAATGTTCACCAAGTAATAATGCACATGTTTAAAATGAACATAACATCCTTAATAGTCCCATTATACAATAAATAACTCATCCATTAGGGTTATTATCCCATATAAAATGAATACTAATTATCACTATGAACCACCAATAATAGTGCTACCAAGTCAAGATTATATAAATAAATCCCTAAACATAGGGTCCTTACACTAATGGTTCTTTTCAACTTATTAAATTAATAATAAGTATAATATTTAACCATTAATAATAATAACTTATAGAATGACAAATTCAACCATTAGGCCAATTACAACATCATGAACTAGGCTAGTTATGGGCTATAATTATGAATAACCAACTGCCTCTTCACATGTTGATTTCATATGGTCAACCATGCATCCAAGGATAGTAATTTTTCAAGAATAGATAACACATTTAACTTGGAGATTCAACCTAAAAAAAAATTTAACAACTACTTGAACTTGGTTGATTTCATACATTCACAATTCATTAATAATTCATTTGTTAATTTGCTAGTTGCTTAAAAACTTCTCTGTATGAGCTATCAAATGGAATATTATTAGATAAAAATCCATTAATAATGAGTGGTATTTAATGGTAATAAAATCACTTCAATTCTGATCCAAAATCAATATGTAAAAATGAACAACTACAATATTATCATGATAACAAGTTTCTCACAATATCATAACACAATGCGTTTATAACAAAATTTTCTAGCACTTACAAGAATGAATTATCCTATCCAATATATATATATATATATATATAATAAACCTCTACACTTAATTTCTTAAAAAATAAGTGTACACAAAATTAAGTCCATAACATATAAATTAGTAACTCCAAGCATCTCATTACTAAGACTAGCAGGAAGGAGAATAACATAATCAACTCTCAAAACATGTTTTAATATCCTGAGGCTAATAGAATATCATTCATATGTATATACCTACATCTATGGATTATATATAACTTTTAATTCCACCTAACTAGGATATCCTTACTTTAAATCAAGGAGGTTTTATTACCAGTTCACATCTTGAAAAGACTGATAAATTTTTTGTTTATTATGAGTAAAATATGAAATACTATAAGACATGTAGAAATATTATTTGCATAGAAGAGTCCACACCTTCAAGTATCAGTAATAATTTATTGAGATTGAAACAAGTAATTTGAATAGTCTTCTATTGACTAGTAGTTCTATCACATATATATGCCAGTGGCCATATACATAAAGAAATAATTTATACTTCTATACAGGTATGGCATTTAGAATAGGGAAACCTCTCATAAATAAAATAGATTCTAATATTAATGCATACAAATAGAATCAACAAATTTGAATTTATCATCTCAAATACCATCTTGGTTAGCATTGTCAAACACACCACTTTAACAGGTGACAAAGATAATCAGATAATCAATTTTACAAAGGAAAAACCAATTGTATTATAATCCCATGCATTGGAAATGTGTAACAAATGTGTCAACATAAATCTAGAAATGTGAATTTCCTTCCTAGGTAATATTCTAAGAATTAAATCATATTTTAATGAATCAAGTTAAGCAATATCAATCAAATTCAAACTAAATTACTTATGCATAAAATAAAGTTAGGCAACCTCATAATTTGTATAGCTATAACTTTTATTTTTGAAAAGGGTAAAGTGTCAATGAAAATATTGTATAAACCCCCAAACAAATAGGGTAAGGTATTCATAATATATTTCCTATAAAATAACACCAACAATGCACTTAACAAGTATAAGATGGTCTACAACAACCAAGAGTATTACAACTCTCATCTAATCATAATTTTCTTTGCTATTTTCAATCAATTTGGTTTCCCTCTAATGAGTACAAACATCCAAGGCAAAATAAACATAGTAAAATGCATATAACAACAGATTAAATATTGAAATAAATGCATTATAAAGCATATAAAAGTCTGGTCTACTCATATTAATATCTCACAAGAACAAGTTCACAATATAACAAAATCAGCTTACTCTCACTTAGTAGGTTAAGTGTATGAATAGAAAGCTAATAATAATCTTTTCAATAAAAATGACCCAATCCTATAAATAATGATTCCTCTCTTTTTTAAAAACCTTTATTAACTGATGTCATATGCAAAAAGATGATCAACATATCAAAATTTATTTCCCCATAACAAGAAGAATAAAAAATTATTTGCTTTGGATCTTGTTTTCAAAATAGTTTTATGAATACATCCAAATATCAAACTCAAAGATAAAAAACCAATACTCTTCCCAATAGTAACCATGGGATTTTTAATCTAAGTTTAAGGTTTAAATAAATCATTCAAAAGTAATACATAATAACATTTTTTCCCCACTGATAAAAATTGATTGCCATCATGATTTCATAATGCATCCATTCAAACTAAGCAGATACTTTTCACATATTTAAGTAACCTATAAGCAATATAACATTCAACAAAGTGGTTTGCATTTATCATTCAGAAAAACACACCATGTCAACATATAAGTTTTAAGTTATATGTTGTTGAATCATCACAACTAAATTTTATTTTCCATCTAAATAGTTAGAAGCATAGAATAGTCTATCCAACATAATGACCCAGTTTTACCACAAAATAAGGTAGTAAGATTTCCAACTACAGTAAAAAAAATATTTTCAATAGGTGGTGCCAAATTTGGGGAGAATCACCACATATTCCAAGATATTAAAAAAATACATACAAATACATATCATCACTTTCAACATGAAATATGAAATAATTAAAATAATCTCCAAAATTATACAATTCAATCCATGACGTGTTAGACCCAAACAAATAGCCAATACAACAATGAGACATAAACATTATCTAGGTTATACCTTGATTCATTTTTATTATAACATA